>JASAND010024192.1:0-15211 GCA_030248195.1 Trissonchulus latispiculum
CCCCTATAAAAACTACACAAAGTCAACTGGTCTGACCACCTAAACATGTATATAATTATTGTATGCATATACATAAAAGCAATCCTACCAATAGCAGACAAGGACAGCTGTATTTCTTCGGGCTCACGACGATCAACATGGTTGTCGCTGGAAAAGGAAGTGATCCCGATTCCTGTACTCAAAGTTGGCTCCTAAAAAGTTCAGTAGCGCATTGAATATCAAACAAAAACAAAGAGAATAGTATACATACATATTTATATAATTCGCTACGTACATATATACATATCGTAGGTATATACGTTATTATAGCTTACGTATATAGGCATTTCGAAGCGTGCAGTGGAATGTGCCGCCCAGTGACACAATTTTTTGTCAAATTGAAATTAAACGGTTTACATAAATTCATTAACACTAACACTAAACTACGACTAACAGAGTCCTTGTGTTTTCGAGCTTACAAGCAGAGATACAGCAGTCACAAAGGTACATGGACGCCGGACCTTTCCACGAAGACGAAACAATCAAGTCACGACCGACATTTCGAACAATGAATACGTAAGAATGAATTCAGCTACAGTCGGCATCAGACATGTGCAGGAGGGGAAATTTGGGGGGTGAGGAACCCTTCTGGGGGAGGGTGAGCTCCAGGTCTGGGAGGTGACACCTCCCAGACCCCCCACGCACATGTATGGTCGGCATCCTTGACGTTCTAGAAGGGCAGTCTAAGTAGTGGCCATAAGTGATGGATCATGTCCTTTACCTGAAGAATCCACTTGTTGTCCCCATCCGAGTTGCTGAACATGTCAAACCAATCATCAGCTTGCAGACTCTCCGTCTCCACCAGTAAACCGTTCGAATTGGCGGGGGGCTTTCCCGTTGCAGGAGACAGCCATCGATGACAGCAAAGGGGACAGCTTTGCAGGTACAGATCCACCAGGGCATAGGGGAAGTAATGATATTCCCTGCGGAGATGGTCCCTGACAATGTCCCTGCCGGCATGATCGCTGGCATCGTGCAGTTGATACAGCAGCTGTGGAAGCTGCACCTGTCTCATCATTTTCTTGCCATCCGCCTGGGCATAGACGGCCTCCTCTCCGTTCTCGTTCACCACCAGGACCCATCTGTCCTGAAGACGCTTTTTAAACTGTGCATTTAGTCCTTCCCATTTTTCTCCTAAGTACATATATACGTAAAGGTTTCAAAGGATTCGATTAGTAAAAATTAAGTAAGATTCAGTATCTTAATTGCAATTTCTTGCATTGAAATGAAGAAGTAAAAGTAACGACAATAGTCCCCAGACCAAGCTTGACGTATTAAACATATATATATTAAACGTCCGTAAAGTTTACGTCCCGTAAAGACGTCCCGTATTCTACGTTTGATGGCTTCCATTCTTTCGCAAAACTATTTGACCAAAATATATGTTCGAGTTGTCATTTGTATAACCCGGATGGATCTTGCACAGAATAACCGCCCAATTTTGTGAAATTCATGCGACACCCTTTCTTAAAGATTTAAGATTCGTCAAGAGCCAAGAGCCATTATGCTTGAGATTTCGTTGAAAGATATCTTTAAAGAGAAGCAAAGAAAAAAGACATATGATTTAAAAGTCACAAGTATTCCCCCGCAATTCTAGCTAGATTCTCCTTGGTTCCTCGGACTAAAAACTCTAAACTATAAAAAAGCTAGGTTAATCGTTCAATATTCATTGTATACCTTTATTGAGCCGCAGAACAGCGACGATTTCCTGATAACATTCCTCTGACGGAAATAAATATTTGAACCGAAACGTAGGGGCTTCGCAAAATGTTTTAACCTTATCCATGAAGTCCATCTTAACAGGCATCGGAACCTGTAAGATAAAAAAAGCCCAGAGTCCTGTACCAAAACGTCCCAGAGCCTTGTACATTGACTGACTGCTATAAATTTACTTTCAAATTGTTCAAAAGATTCTTAAATTGAAGCCAATAGCTCTGAGTACAATTCTACATGGTCCACTTCTACAGAAATCTGTGAAACATTTTGTTACCGGTACCAGTTTGGGAGGTACGTTCGAGCGGTGTCGGGACATTCAAAGCAGAATGAGTTAAGATAATAACTTAGTTACGGTTAGAGTGTGATGTTATTACACGACATACGTATATACCGAGTACCGACTACCATGACATGACATTACACGACTACCGCAATATGTCACTGAGCGGAATACCACTGTACGCTACGACATAGGTACATAACAAGCTGTGTACAATTTTTCAGAGATGCACATTGCACAGGGACGGCCGCTACCAATGTTTGGGGCACGACCCCAAAACGGGTGTCCAGACTAAATACTTTCTAAAGCCTCCTCAAAAAATCAAAGTTATTTCGCAATTATACTTCAACATAATACACATTATTGTTAATGGTTTCACTTGAAGAAAACTAATGATTTGTAACAATTCATACGATTGATCCGATCCGCCGATTTGATCTTAAAATAGCAAAAAATCGCAAAATATTGCGGTACGGAAATGCAATTTTTTAGCTCAGCCTAATCTATGATAATGCATGCCGTGCCTACACTTTACATACTTATATGTGTATCATAGGGGTCGCGGCAGCTGCGCAAAATCCTGCGCAGATTTCATGCTCAAATTGTAGAGCACATCGAGTTTAGTATGTCTGGGAAGTTTCAGCCCCGCATCACTTACCGTTAAAAATTGCACCCCGGACCGGTTATGAAAGTGATGTTTTTTTATTTTTTCCGGTTTCTCCTATTTGATGCTTGTATTCTACATAATGTTCGCCGCTTTCACGTGAACTGCAGTGGTGGGCCAACCTAAAGGGATATAGGGTCTAGTAGTACCCTCTAAAGAATTTAAGAATCGCAACTTTTTTGCGCCGCAGCTGCGCCACAGCGCCACAGTGACGCCGCAAAGTCGGCTAAGAGCGAAAAGTGACCATTTTTGTGGTCGTTACTCAGGTCGAACGTTACGAGCTGGAACTGATTTCTTTTTATATTCAGAAATTACATATATTGAACTAACTAACGGTCCAGGTTTCGTTTATATATCACTTCTCTAGCGACCACAGTGGCCGGCCAAAAACGGCGAAAATTCGAAAAATGGAAAATCAAAACTTATATTCAACTTAGGAAGCCCAAATGTTTCATACAAAGGTTTTCTGGTACGCAGAATTGATTCCCGCAGTCAGTTTTACCGTCCGACCTACCCTTCTTGCTGGGCTGGTTTCACTTTCCGTTGAGAGGGTCAAGTCGGCCACCACTTCCTGGAGGTCCATAGTAGGCTTTACCTGGCCTCTCAAAACTTTGTCTATGGGGGTTTTCTGGTGCTCCCAGTTCATTCCCGGTATCCGTTTTGCCGTCCGACGTACCTATTTTGCTGGGCTGGTTCCAGTTTGAAGGGTCAGTCGGGTGAGGGGGTTAAGTGGCCGAAAATAATATTTTTCAAAAGTGGTCAAATTTGGTACCAAATGAAAGCCCCAAGTGAGCTGAGAAACTTTTCTCATAAAAGTGCATACTCAAAAGTGGCTGTAGAGTGCTGTGATGGGATGGGGTGGGGCTTAGGCGATTTTGGGTCAAAAATAAAATTTTTCAAAAGTGGTCAAATTTGGTATCAAATGAAAGCCCTAAGTGAGCTGCAGGGGCGGATCCAGGGGGGGGGGCGGCCGCCCCCCCGTCGCGATTCGAAGGTAGGAACAATTAAGGAGAGAAAGAGGAAAAAGAGCAAAACACCAAAAAATTGCGCGCCTGCGGCGCGAATTTTCTACTTTTTAACCGCAAATTTATTTGCATTTGTGAAGAAAAAGCTTGAAGTGCATCCGATTTTTCGGAGAAAATTACCATTTTTGCCTAAAAATGTCAAGAATTTTAGAAAATTTGTTCAGTTCTTCAGTATAAAAAGAATTGATGATCCAAATACCGATTTTATTGCAAAAACAAAAAATTTCTTCAACTTCTGGGGGGCTCCGCCCCCCGACCCCCAGCTGGAAAAATTTTACCGCCCCCCATCACGAAATCTCCTGGATCCGCCAGTGGTGAGCTGAGCAACGTTTAGGCTTAGAACTGCATATTCAAAGTGGCTGTAGAGTGCTGTGGTGGGGTGTGATTGGGGACTTATGTGAATTGGGGGCAAAAATAAAATTTTCAAAAGTGGTCAAATTGGTATATATCAAATGAAAGCCCTAAGGGAGCTGAGCAACTTTTGTCATAGAACTGCGTATCCAAAGCGGCTGTAGGGTGCTGTGGTGGGGCGGGGCGGGGTCTGAGGCGATTTTGGGTCAAAAATAGATTTTTTCAACAGCGGTCAAATTTGGTGTCAAGTGTCAAATGTAAGCCCGAAGCGAACGGAAGAAGTTTCGCCATGGAACCATCCACCAAAAGTTGCTGTGTCGGATTTATGCCTTTGTTTTTTCAACCGGAATTTAAAGGATAGACATACAGTACATTTCATGAAATCCAGGACTGGTGGCGTAATTTCCAAATTGGCGAAATATCGCGAAGTGACGGCAATTTTCGCCAAAATTGGCGAAAAGTCTTGTTTAATTGGCGACAATTCTTGTTTTTCTCGCCAACTTTGTTCGCAGTTTTCGCCAACTTTGGCGAAAATCGCTAATACTTCGCGACATTTTGCTGTTTTCGCCAATTTGGAAATTACGCCACTAGTCCTGGATTTCATGAAATGTACTGTAGGTAGGCCCAACACATATTATCCCCTTTTGTGCGGAGCATTTTTGTTACTTGTGTATATATGCTTACAACTTGACTCCGTCTTATGCTGTCACAGGTGGCTTCGCTCTGAGTAGACATGGAACCGCTGCTATCATTTGCGTTGGGTCCATCCTTCGGCTTTATGTGATAGGCTAGCTCGTCCAGCCTAAGCATAAGCTGGGCAAAAACATGGTCAATGTGCTCACGTAATGAGCCTATCTCACAAGAGCAATTGATTGGAAACGACTGAGTAGACATATATACGTATAATAGGAACTGGATACACAGATCATCTAAACAAACAAATATATATAGCATACAAATATAATCCTTTTGAATAACGGCATCCTGGGTTTTTGCGCCACAATCTGCGATGCGAAAATACGCAATTTTTGTCTGAAATACGCAAAGAAATTTGGGCCGTTGCGCCACACTACGCAGAAACTTTTGATACAAAACATGCTTAAATAATTCAACCTGTATATACCCAAACTTAACCTTAACCTTAACTTAACCTTAGATGACCAGTGCTGGTCTTCTCTCGTCCTTCTTGAAATTAATTATAAACATTTGAGCATGTAATTATTGAACCTGGGTTTATTTTAAGCAAAAATAAGTGGGGGGACGTCCCCCCCCCCCACTAGTGGGGGGGGGAGGTCGAAAAGGGGGGGAATAAAATGGGCCAAAAATGCTAAAAATGCTGTATCAGCCTGTTTTCACATACACTGCTATATATAACTATGCTTAAAAGTGCTCAAAAATCAAGTTTTAGCACCAAAAAGGCGATTTCTGACCAAAAATTTCCGGTGACGCCGGAAAAATTTTGAAAATTTTGACCAAAAAACCTAAAAATTTGGCCATTTTTGGGCACCTTAGAGTGAGTGGGGGGGGAAGCCCAAAAAAGTGGGGGTGGGGCCGAGTGGGGGGGAGGTGCTCGAGTGGGGGGGGACCCAAAAAGTCCAAATTGTCTGTCTGTCTGTCTTTGAAAATCTGCTTTTTAGCTGGGGGGGGGCTGCCGCTCCCGGGCCCTGACCTCCTCAATTCCACATTTGGGCCCCCAATTTCCAGGCCCCGGCCCCGGTGCATCTCTAACCCCTGACCTCCTCAATTCCACGTTTTTTATACAGAACGGCTCAGCAAAAGGGTTCCACTTCATGATTTCGCGAAGTTCGTGAAGTTTCGAAAACTGAACGCGATTTTGCAAACTTCTGTGAAAATCGTCATCATTATTGAGAAACCGACCAGGGTATTTTTTACAGGGGGGGGGGCGGGGGGGGGGCCCCCCCCGAAATTGACCTTCCCCCCCCGAAAATGCCTTCCCCCCCCCCGAAATCGCCCCCCCCCCCCCGGGATTTTGGTCTGCCCCTTAATGAGGTCTACATTTTTTCCAAAAATGGTCAAATTTTCAAAAATTTTCCGGCTTCGCCGGAGATTTTTTCGTAAAAATGGCTATTTATACCTTAAATCCTGGTATTTTTGAGCACTTTTTGTGTTTCACCATGCAAAATACGCCAAAAAATACCATTTTTTGGCTCATTTTTGCAAAAAATCTTCCCCCCCCCCCCCCCGAAAATTTCTTCCCCCCCCCGGGCCCGGGGCCCCCCCCCCCCGGGAAGCCCCCCCCGAAAAAAAATCCCTAAAAAATACCCTGACCGACCGGTATCGCGAAAGATGTAAATGACGATTTTCACAAACGTTCGCGAAAATAGTCAACGTTTTTCGCGAAATATTATATGCAGACTTCGCTATTGATGATTGCAATTTTCGCGAACGTTCGTGAAAATCGTCATTATCTTTCGCGATAGCTGTCGGTTTCGCAATAATGATAACGATTTTTACATAAGTTTGCGAAAATCGCTTTCAATTCGCGAAACTTCACGAACTTCGCGAAGTCATAAAGTGGAACCCTTTTGCTGAGCCGCACCGTATATACCTTTACCTTTACTCCAAATTTATATAATTCACATTATGGTTGTTCATTGTTATTGATGGTCCTAATGCGTCGTCATTTATCAGCTATATATATTTTGCTTTCCAGTAGTTCAAACGTCGACCAACTAGCGCCCTGCTAAGTTATTTCGAACATCAACGTTTTAATTAGGGATGCACCGGGGCCTGGCCCCGGCCATGGCCCCAGTAGTCAGGCCCCGGCCCCGGTACTGACCGGGGCCAAAACTTAGCAAAATTTTGTAAATTTTTAACATTTTTTGACCAAAATTTAGGATTTTCGAAAGTCAAAAAGTGTTTCAAATCGTTTGCTTTCCCGCCGATATGAATGAAAACAACGATAGTAACGTTTGTATATCAAAAATTATTGCAAAATTTTAAGTTTCCAGAAAATTTTGGAAAATTTTCGATTTGGGCCCCCAATTTCCAGGCCCCGGCCCCGGTGCATCTCTAGTTTTAATCAACCCATCACGTCCAGAAACCGTACCAATTATAGCAATGTTCAAAAAAAATCAAAAATCGAATTTTTGCTGGCAATTTCGCAAATGAAGTGCGATCGAAAAACTTTGGGTACGCATGGAACGGTAGTGACCCCCTCTGCATGTTGTGCAAATTTCATGCCGGTAGCCCTTGTGTAGCGTGAGTCAGTGTTTTTCTTTGCTCGGACACTTTTGCGCTCTTCTGCGCACTGCCGCAAAATTATTGCGCAATTTGCTAAAAAAGTGCGCATAGCAGGAAAAACGCAGAAAATTTAGCGTAAAATTCCTATTTTGTATTTATTAGTAATCGCATGACCTTTCTACAATGTTCAGAGCGGCTGGTTATAAGATGTTAGAGCTTAATGGCTGAATAGATTTGCAAAGTCACCTAACTTTGCAACGACGGCTCTGGGCCGCAGACGCAAAAGTCGGTGAGCTCGAATTTGGCACCAGTTTTGCCCTAGTGGTTGCCCTAGAGAGAGGCATTTTACAAAAAGTTGATAGTGATTTGTCTTTTGTGAATTTGTTCACAAAAATATCACCCGCCGGTGGCGAAGCCAGAGGACATGGCAGGGAATCCAATATATGGTTGGTTATGGTTGGATAGCTTAGAGTTAGGACATGTCACATGCATAATACGGGGGTAGCAGCGCAAAGTCCATAGTGAGTATAGTCAAGCGGGAAAAAAACCCACTCGCCAATGCGGGAAAAAACCCACCCCCAGTGTGGGCTTACCGGTATGAGCTATGTAGGATTTTAATAGCCTATCTTGAAGAGCATCCAAAATAACCCTGGAGGGTGTATTATGGTAGCTCCCTATGCTTTCCTGCAAATTTTTTGGGACTTTGAAATTTTTGAAAATTTTGGTCCGACCAAGTGCCGAAATTTGGCAAACTTTGCCGGGCCACCCTGAACTACTGGAAAGACCTAGACCAAAGCGGATTATATGTACCTGTAGGGCATCTGTTGCGCATCATGATGATATATGCCACACTGCTCTGACCCCTGGGGGTGACCTGGAGTTGGCTGCCTTTTTCCTACAGGGGGGGGGGGGTGGTGGAGCCCCCCAGAAATCCGTTCCCCCCCAGACTTGGCTCGCCCCCCCCAGGATTCGGGCATTCCCCCCCCAGAACCCCCCCTACCCTAAAGTGCCCGGAAAAATAGGGTTTTTAGGGCAAATTTTGAAAATTTTTTCCGGATGCGCCGGATTTTTACCCATTTTTAAGCATTTTTGAGCTATTTTAAGCTTAAATTTAAGTTAAAAATAGTGAATTTTTTAGCTCAGCAGCAAAAAATAGCTATTTTTAGACATTTTTCTAAAAATTTTTCTTCCCATCCCCCAGACCTGGGGGGGACCCCCCGACTCCCCCCCCCCCAGAAATTTTTGCCTAGGAAAAAGCCAGGTTGGCGAGAAAAAACCCACGGCGGGAAAAAACCCACTTTTCAAAATTAAATTTTTTTCTAACCATTGACCGGAAAGGTCAAACCAATACAAACATTTGTTTAATAGAGCTTATAGATTAAAGTGGTATAGGTTTTACCTGGGTTCGTACTGTTATGGATGGTCCAGGGGTCTAAATCGGACACGGTGCCATTTCAAACCAAAATTTCAATTTTGACCAAAAATGTTTATTTTTGCCTTAAAATGGGTCTAATTTGGCTCTAAATACAAGGAAAACACGTTTTCTACACGATAGGATGCTTAAACTGCCGAAACTAAACAATTTTTAAAAAAATTCCAAAATTTGCCTACGTATATATATATGTTTATGTGTTAAAGAAATACGTATATACAACATTTTCAAATGACCATATGACCTGAATTTTATTACAAAAACTAAAATATTTTGATGCAGTTGTACTAAAAACAACCCGCTCTTTCATTTGGAATGGTTAGAAATGCTCCTGGCAACATGCCAAAAATTTTTTGGGGTGGGTTTTTCCCCCGCATATGGGTTTTTTTCCCGCAGTGGGTTTTTCCCGCCAGTTTGGGACAATTTTTCTCGCTAACGGCACACCCTAGAGGTGTTCTATAGCTCACAAGAAAGCTTACGACTAGGCCTAGCTACTTGTATAATCAGCATTTCGATATGTCAAACCATTAAAATGTTCTGGCTAAAAATCTGAAAAGTGGGGGTTTTCCCGCTTACTATATATACCAGCAGAAATTTCAATTTTGGTCCGGAGTTGTCAGAGAGTCCGATTTGAGGTGGGTCGACTGTTTTGGGCAGTGGGCACCCTAGTCGGAGGAGTTGCGCCTCGGCAGCCAAACTTACATATGTTAAGGTTGGGACCTGTGGCTATTAATACAATATACCATGCAAAAAACTGTTGTTAGCCGTCTAGGTGGGTGATTTATTTGTGAACTTTCGGGGTGACTTTTTGTGAATATATATATATACGTATACGTATATATTCAGAAAATAATAAAATCTAATTTCTTTAGCTTTGCAAAACCTGCACCTATGACCTGACCAACCGATTTTTCTTGGAAAAAACATGTCAAATATGAATTCTGTGCACTAGAAAAACCCCTAGGGCGTGTTTGTAGACACTCTCGACTGTCAAGTTGGTACCTGGAGGGTCCGGCAGGGGTCACGTGACCGTAGGTCATACCCTACCACCAACATACGAAGTCCTAAGTTTCTCTACCAAATGCCTGGAAATACGTTATAATCACTCACACGAAAAAACAACGTTTTAGTCTTTAAAACAGAATTTTAGAGCCACCAGGCCTCATACTGGACGCTGCCGGGGCCTATCAGTGACCACTGAGCCTTTGGCGGGGTCAGTTGCCCAAATTGGAACACTAGGTTAGCGGTTTTGGCATTTATAAATACGTTATTTAGTGAGCACTATCCAAAACTGATGAGAAAGCGTTGTTAAAGGGTGATTTTTTGTTAAACCTTTAACAAAAAATCACACATTTTCGGCTACTGCAACTCTGATTCGGATTCGATCAAGCGCTGATAAAGAATGGCGGCGTATAAGTTAAGCTTTTGGAATGTAATTTTCTAACTTTAAAGGTTAATTTTTATCTAAAACAAGTTTTAAGAATATGAATTTTGAGGATTCTTCTTTTTCCTGACTTCTCTTAACTTCCGGAAGGGTTGGTGTTTTGTTCCGGTTGCCGGATGTTTGTGCTTCGCTAATTTTTAGTTTGATTTACTGAATTGAAAGCTACATTTGACAAATTTGTTCAGATTTGTTTCTAGTTAAGTGTCGCAGCCAAGAATCTCATTGGTATATATATAAATGGTGGTGCGCTCAATATAACTCTTGCTAGTAGACCGGACCGCTCACCAAAAACTAAACATCTAAACAGCCTGAACTTGATTGCCAAATGCCAACATGTTTCTGAATCCAGAATAAGGTCAATATTGAGTCTAGAAGTACATAAAACCGTTATAACCGTGTATTTCTCGCGATAATAAACACGTTAAGCCAACATTTGCCCTAAAAATGCCCAATTTTGGCCAATTTTTGCGCCGTCGGCGCGACTCCCCCCCCCCCCCCAGTTGGGGAGGGGGCCCCCAAAAATTTCTGGGGGGGGGGGGTTTAGAAAAATGGCTGGGGTAGTTACCCCCCCCCCCCCAATTACACCTATGGGCAGTAGCCTTTCCTTCGCCTCGGGTAATTGCTTATGCAATTATTCAACGCCAGATCGCGGACCCCAAGCAAATTTGGTCTGGCGTTACCCCTCCTCGTGAAAGCAATGGGGGTGTGGCAGTACAGGAAAAAACGTTAACATTAAGCATAAAATAGAAAGATGGCTTGAAAATTGGCAAAATGTTTAGTCAAATGTGCCAAAATTAGCCAAACGGTAGTTTATATATAAATTTCGTACTTATATAGATTACCTATCAAATGCTGTTTCTAAACGTCTTTAGATGTTTTTATCTGATTTCTAGTCTCTCTTAGTTAGTTGGACAGGACCATGGACCCCGTCTCAGGGGTGAGGGGGTATAGTTTGATTGAGTGGGGGACGGAGGGTATATGTGTACCTGGGGGGTGGGGGGAACCCCTCCCCCAAATGGACAAGTCCCGACCATGTGTTAGTGTTGGGGGGGGGACCCCCCCACCAAAACGAGAAATGTTGGCGTCTGGCGACACCCCCACAGATTTTCAGATTTTTGCAAACCCCCCCCCCCCCCCAGATTGGGTCCCCCACCCTCCGTCGGGAACCCCCCCCCCCTCAATCTGGTAATCTTACACTTTAGCTAGGGGGTTTTTTGATGGAAACAGACCCCACCGCCCACCCCCAATTGGCCAAATCCCAGACCCCACCCTCCCAAATTTTCCAGACCCCACCCTCAAACGTTTAAAAATTTTGGCTCAAAATTGAGAAAAAATCATAACTTTCCCAAAAATTCCATTTTCTTCGAAAAAATGACCAAACCGGTTGTAATTTTGCTACCCCCTCCACCAAATTCGATTTTTCCAGACCCCACCCCATCCAAAACCGGCTGACCCCCCACCCGACCCACTCCAATTTCGGCTACCCCACCCCCACCCATAGGTGTACCTTGAGAAAACGTTGGTGGAGGGGGAAGCCGAAATTAGGGTGCACAGGAAAACTTTTTTCGGAAAAAGTCTGGAAAAAATCTGGAAAATTTTTTAACTCTAAAATTTTTCCAGACTTTTTCCAGGTTTTTTCTGTTGTTTAGAAAAAGTCTGAAAAATACCTGGAAAAATTTTTCCAGAGATTTTCCAGATATTTTCAAGGCATATTTTGGATCTGGAAAATGTCTGGAAAAAGTCTGGAAAATCTCTGGGAAAGGTCTGGAAACGTCATTTTCCAGATTTTTTCCAGACATTTACCAGATTTTTCTAAAATTTTTCCAGACTTTTTCTGGGGTTTTTCTAGATATTTCCCAGACGTTTTCCAGGTTTTTTCCAGACATTTTCCAGACATTTTCCAGCCATTGTCCAGACATTCCAGCCATTTTCCAGGTTTTTTCCAGACATTTTCCATACTTTTTCCAGCCATTTTCCAGACTTTCCTGCCATTTTCCAGGTTTTTTCTAGACATTTTCCACACTTTTTCCAGCCATTTTCCAGACTTTTTCCAGACATTTTTAGATATATATTTTACAAATCTAGACAATTTTTCAAAATATGTGAAAACACGTTTTTAGATTATTATATGGGTATTATCCAAGGAAGGTTACTCCAAACATGTAGCCATGGGCTGATCGATCGATCGGATCGATCTCTCGATTGGATTTTTGAATTCAGCGACCTCGACTCACCGTAGGGGCAACTTCTCAGCCAAATCTTTTTCTGGGTTTTTTCTAGATATTTTCCAGACGTTTTCCAGGTTTTTTCCAGACATTTTCCAGACTTTTTCCAGCCATTGTCCAGACTTTCCAGCCATTTTCCAGATTTTTTCCAGACATTTTCCACACTTTTTCCAGCCATTTTCCAGACTTTCCAGCCATTTTCCAGGTTTTTTCTACACATTTTCCACACTTTTTCCAGCCATTTTCCAGACTTTTTCCAGACATTTTTAGATATATATTTTACAAATCTAGACAATTTTTCAAAATATCTGAAAACACGTTTTTAGATTATATATAGGTATTATCCAAGGAAGGTTACTCCAAACATGTAGCCATGGGCTGATCGATCGATCGGATCGATCTCTCGATTGGATTTTTGAATTCAGCGACCTCGACTCACCGTAGGTGCAACTTCTCAGCCAAATCGGAGTCAAAATTTTTGGGTCTTTCCCATTATCCCCCCACAGCTGAAATGAAAAACCGAAAAAGCACAATTTGAGGGATTTAGTTGAAATTTGGTAGGGGTAGGTTTTCGGACCTGCTGATTTTCAAAAGGCAAAAATTTTAAAATTTAAAAATTTTTAAAATTTTAGTTGGTAGGGGGGACCAAGGTGATCAAAAAGATTTTTTTTCGCTGTTGCTCAAAAGTTGTACGTGTATATCTAGAAGTTTTCTTGGTCGTTGAACACGAATCTGAAGTCCGTTTTTGGACTCAGCTTTTCGTTAGCTCAGGATAAGCTTCGTCTTAAGCTTACATGTTTAGCTTATATTAAGCTAACGAAAAGCTGAATCCAAAAACGGACTTCAGAATTCAGATTCGTGTTCAGCGGCCCCGAAAACCCAAATATATATACGACTTTTGAGCAAAATCGAAGACAAAAATATATATTTTGATCCCCTTGGTCGGTCCCCCCTTACCAACTAAAATTTTAATTTTAAAATTCTTTTTAAATTTTTTGCATTTTTGAAATCAGCAGGTCTGAAAACCTGCCCCTACCTAATTTCAACTCAATCCGCCAAATTGTGCTTCTTCGGGATTTCAATTCAGCTGTTGGGGGAGGGGATAATGGCAAAGACCCAAATTTAGAAAATTTGGAAAATCACTGGAAAGTGATGCAGAAAATGAAGTAAACGCTGGCCAGCAGGCGGATCCACGAAGGATACAAGGCATTAATGATAAAGAAATAATGAAAAACGCCTGCCTGCAGTCACTGCTGTTTGTATCTCTACGGAGATCCGCTGGCCACTGCAGTCCTCTTTCTGTGCATAGCACAGTCAGAGAGGTTTTGATAAAACCTTCTCTGGCTATGTTGCAGCACAGATAGAGCCGAGCTGGCTGTCCTTCTTGGACAACCAGGCAGGAGCTCCAGGGAATAGTTCTCCCTGGGTAAGAGCGCTCACCGCGCCCATTGGCTCTCTCCTGTTCGGACTAAGGCTACGGCCTTAGTGACTGCAGGCAGGCGTTTTTCATTATTTCTTTATGGAAAGTGATGCAGAGTGATACGAAAAAGTGGCGAAAATAACTGGAAAAAAACCTGGAAAATGTCTGGAAAATGAACCGGAGTGATTCGGAAAAAGTCTGGGGAAAGTCTAGAAAATGCCTGGAAAGTGTCCGAAAAAATCCTGAAAAATGTCTGGAAAGTAAAGCTGAGTGATCAGAAAAGATCTAGAAAATGTCTAGAAAATGTCTGGAAAATACCCGGAAAACAGTCCTGAGCATAGGTGTACCTGGGGGGGGGGGTGGGGGGAGGGGGAACCCCACCCCCCAAATGGAAAAGTGCCGTCCCCACCCTCGAAATTTTGGAGGCAGACCCCAGACCCCACCTACCCAACTTTGCCAGACCCCACCCTCAAAATTTTGAAAATTTTGCCTCAAAATTAGTAAAAATTCGAAATTTTTTGGAAAAATTCGAACTTTTTGCAAAAAATCCAAGTTTTCTCGACTAAATGAGCAAAAATGAAGAAATACTGTTGATTTTTAGTTGGAAATAACGTTTTTTAGCGAATTCTCGAATTTTTTTCTAAATTTTTGACCGAAAAAATTTTTACCCCCAAAGTCGATTTTTCCGGACCCCACCCCACCTCAAACCGGCTGACCCCACCCACCCTAATTTCGGCTACCCCCTCCCCCAACGATTTCTCAAGGTACACCTATGGTCCTGAGTGATGCGGAAAATACCTGGAAAAAGTTTGGAGAATTTGAAAATGTGGACAAAAGTCTGGAAAATCTCTGGAAAACCCCTGGAAGCTGGAAAATGTCTGGAAAAAAGCTTGAAAAAGTCTGGAAAGTGTCTCAAAATTCTCTAGAAAAAGTCCGGAAAATTCTGGAAAAAGCGTGGAAAATGTGTAGAAAAAACCTGGAAAATGGCTGGAAAGTCTGGAAAATGGCTGGAAAAGTATGGAAAATGTCTGGAAAACCTGAAAAATGGCTGGAAAGTCTGGACAATGGCTGGAAAAGTCTGGAAAATGTCTGGAAAACCTGGAAAACGTCTGGAAAATATCTAGAAAAACCAGAAAAAGATTTGGCTGAGAAGTTGCCCTACGGTGAGTCGAGGTCGCTGAATTCAAAAAACTAATCGAGAGATCGATCCGATCGATCGATCAGCCCATGGCTACATGTTTGGAGTAACCTTCCTTGATAATACCCATATAATAATCTAAAACGTGTTTTCACATATTTTGAAAAATTGTCTAGATTTGTAAAATATATATCTAAAATGTCTGGAAAAAGTCTGGAAAATGGCTGGAAAAAGTGTGGCAGTACAGGATAAATACGTAACTGAACGAAGTAC
>JASAND010024194.1:0-41174 GCA_030248195.1 Trissonchulus latispiculum
TTGTACTTCGTTCAGTTACGTATTGCTGTTTTGGTTAAAATTCCTAACTTCGAAATTTTGCACTAGGCGGGAGTTACCGTGCGTTTGTTTTTTTTTTTTTTTTTTTCTCGGTTAATAACGCTTTTCGGAAGTGCTTATGTCAGCGCTGTGTTGGAACGATATGGGCATTTTGGTCCTATACTACTATGATATGTTGGTAGGCAGGGTCCTCCCATGCAACCTTTTTTGGTCATTTTGGCACCTGGCCAATTTGGCTCTGTGCCAAGGCCCCAAAGCCGGACTTTCGCTATTTTGGCACTTCGGTTGTGATCGACTTTTTTTCACAGGTTAGCAGATAGATCGGTTTGGTTTGTTTTATTTGAATATTTCGGACTATGCGCGGAATGTAACGAGGGGGATTTTTTTAATTTCGCTCTGGAGCTTTCAGGAGATGGGCCCAAACTTTGCATTTTTTCACCTGTTTTGACGAAAAGTTTCTAAGTCCCACTTATACTAGAAATTGCCTAAAAGTCACTAAAAATGGCGTTTTTCGGCCTTGGGGTGGTACCCATATATAGTAAATCGGGGTCGCTGAAAACGATGAGCATACTGCTGAGGTCGGTGGATGTGACCCCTGACCCACAGCGCCCACCCACAGTGGGTCCGGTGTGGGTCAAAAATGAAAGTCTTCAAAAGTGGTCAAGTTTGGTATCAAATGAAAGCCCTTGGCGAGGCGATTAACTTTTGTCATTGTGCCACCCACAAAAAGTGGCCCCACCGACCTGTGGGTGGGTGCCCCACCCATTGTGGGTCCGGTGTGGGTCAAAAATGAAAGTCTTCAAAAGTGGTCAAGTTTGCTATCAAATGAAAGCCCTTGGCGAGGCCATCAACTTCTGTCATTATGCCACCCACAAAAAGTGGCCCCACCGACCTGTGGGTGGGTGCCCCACCCACTGTGGGTCCGGTGTGGGTCAAAAATGAAAGTCTTCAAAAGTGGTCAAGTTTGGTATCAAATGAAAGCCCTTGGCGAGGCGATCAACTTCTGTCATTATGCCACCCACAAAAAGTGGCCCCACCGACCTGTGGGTGGGTGCCCCACCCACTGTGGGTCCGGTGTGGGTCAAAAATGAAAGTCTTCAAAAGTGGTCAAGTTTGGTATCAAATGAAAGCCCTTGGCGAGGCGATCGACTTTTGTCATTATGCCACCCACAAAAAGTGGCCCCACCGACCTGTGGGTGGGTGCCCCACCCACTGTGGGTCCGGTGTGGGTCAAAAATGAAAGTCTTCAAAAGTGGTCAAGTTTGGTATCAAATGAAAGCCCTTGGCGAGGCGATCGACTTTTGTCATTATGCCACCCACAAAAAGTGGCCCCACCGACCTGTGGGTGGGTGCCCCACCCACTGTGGGTCCGGTGTGGGTCAAAAATGAAAGTCTTCAAAAGTGGTCAAGTTTGGTATCAAATGAAAGCCCTTGGCGAGGCGATCGACTTTTGTCATTATGCCACCCACAAAAAGTGGCCCCACCGACCTGTGGGTGGGTGCCCCACCCACTGTGGGTCCGGTGTGGGTCAAAAATGAAAGTCTTCAAAAGTGGTCAAGTTTGGTATCAAATGAAAGCCCTTGGCGAGGCGATCAACTTTTGTCATTATGCCACCCACAAAAAGTGGCCCCACCGACCTGTGGGTGGGTGCCCCACCCACTGTGGGTTCGGTGTGGGTCAAAAATGAAAGTCTTCAAAAGTGGTCAAGTTTGGTATCAAATGAAAGCCTTGGCGAGGCGATCAACTTTTATCATTATCCCACCCACAAAAATTGGCCCCACCGACCTGTGGGTGGGTTCCCCACCCACAGTGGGTCCGGTGTGGGTCAAAATTAAAGTCTTCAAAAGTGGTCATGTTTGGTGTCAAATGAAAGCCCTTGGCGAGGCGATCAACTTTTGTCATTATACCACCTCCAGAAAGTGGTCCCACCGACCTGTGGGTGGGTGCCCCACCCACTGTGGGTCCGGTGTGGGTCAAAAATGAAAGTCTTCAAAAGTGGTCAAGTTTGGTGTCAAATGAAAGCCCTTGGCGAGGCGATCAACTTTTGTCATTATACCACCTCCAGAAAGTGGTCCCACCGACCTGTGGGCAGTAGTGTTTTTTTGCTCGGACACTTTTGCGCTCTTCTGCGCACTGCCCCAAAATTTTTTGCGCAAATTGCTAAAAAAGTGCGCATAGCAGGAAAAAAGCTATAATTTCGCATATAATTGCTGTTTTGTATTTATTAGTAATTACCTGACTTTACTACAACTTTCGGAGCTGCAGCAGGTTATATATAAGATGCCAGAACTTAACGTGGATTAGGAAACCCAACCTACTTCGGAACGGAGGGTCTGAAGGCTGAGCCCCCAGAAGCAATATAGAGATTTCAAAAATACATAGCAAACATTTCACTATCATAACTCTGAAAAAGCTTTATTTGTTGAAGTAAATTTGATTTCTGTATATATATGTATTTAGCGAAATGATGAAACTATTGGCAATTTTTAAGTTCTTTTCATTTCAAGATTCCTCACTGCTTTTAATAAAAACAAAAATAAATGCTGGTTTGAAATTTCATCGAAAATTGCGTATATAGTTTCAAAAAATGATTCAAGGTTCCGATCTTTGACTTTTCCATGACATTAAATTTTCAGGGTTCAGCCCGGTGCATATCTATTTTTAAATGCTTGTTGAAGCGTCGGTGGGTAAGAACGCACTGATAGAACACATAATCCTAGCTGACAAAACCTGTGAATGTTTGTTCTGTATTATATTATATTAAAACTTCTCCAAAAACTGCCAAACAAACATTAAAATTATTTCATAACATGAGCAATGTGAGTTGCACAATAATATATATACACAAGCTAGATTAGCTCATACATTAGGCCACGGGTGTTTTTATATTAATGTTAGCATGTTTAGTGAATGTTAAGTCACAACTTAGCGTTATAGCAGTTGTATAAAAGTAAGTACGGGGGTCTGGGGGCGGAGCCCCCAGGAAAAAACAAGATATTTTGTGAAATTGTGAGCCAGAAGCAATTTTTCTGAGCGCTTTGAACAACTAATTTTCAGTAATTTGCTCTTTGTTCCGCTAGAGAAAGTGCGCACGCGTGCGCACAAGCCCAAAATTTTTTGCTAATTTCAGAAAAAAAGTGTGTCATTGCGCACTTTTTTGAGCAAAAAAAAACACTGCCTGTGGGTAGGTGCCCCACCCACAGTGGGTCCGGTGTGGGTCAAAAATGAAAGTCTTCCAAAGTGGTCATGTTTGGTATCTAATGAAAGGCCTTGATGAGGCGAACAATTTTTGTCATTATACCACCCACAGAAAGTGGCCCCAGCAGCCTGTGGGTGGGTGCCCCACTCACAGTGCGTCCGGTGTGGGTCAAAAATGAAAGTCTTCAAAAGTGGTCTAGTTTGGTGTCAAATGAAAGCCCTTGGCGAGGCGATCAACTTTTGTCATTATACCACCTCCAAAAAGTGGCCCCAGCGTCCTGTGGGTGGGGGCCCCACCCACAGTGGGTCCGGTGTGGGTCAAAATTGAAAGTCTTCAAAAGTGGTCAAGTTTGGTGTCAAATGAAAGCCCTTGACGAGGCGATCAAGTTTTGTGATTATACCAGCCACAAAAAGTGGCTCCACCGATCTTTGGCTGGCGTGGGTCAAAAATTAGTCTTCAAAAGTGGTCATGTTTGGTATCAAATGAAAGCCCATTGCATTGTTCAAGCTCCTTATCTGCGTTAGCTCACTGCTGGAAAGGGAACCTTTAAAATGACAGAAGGACAAGAATAAAAATGCTCCTCCGGAGCATGAAAAAGTAATATGGGTAGTGGTGAGGTTGTAAAATCAAGAGAGGACTAGTTTTAAAAATGCCTAATATGGGGCTAGGTTCAAAAAAAGAAGAGGACTAGGTTGTGGGCGAATTAATATGGGCACAGCTTCGCCGAGCAACCCATATTCGCGGGCTTTCACGCTTCGCCATTTCGATTGCCATATACAAAGCAATTAATGTCAGTCAATAAATACAATTCCAGCAGTTACATATAAATAAACTATATATATAGTATATAATTTGGTTGTGCTGGACTACGACTAGCAACGAGAAAAAACCGAGGCTATGATTGTAACGCTAACGGTTGAATAGAAATAGAAGATTGCCGGAGAGAGTCCTGATCCTGAAGTTATTGTTGAAATATGTTCTTTTCTTATAAATGGTTAACACGCTCAGTAGATAAATATTCAGAGTTTATCGAAAGAAATGTCTGCTTCCACTAAAACTCGTTTATCATAGTCGTATATTATTTACCTATCGTAACTACTGGTACGTATAATATGTATATAACTTTTTCAGTCCGCGAATATGGGTTGCTCGGCGAAGCTGTGCCCATATTAATTCGCCCACAACCTAGTCCTCTTCTTTTTTTGAACCTAGCCCCATATTAGGCATTTTTAAAACTAGTCCTCTCTTGATTTTACAACCTCACCACTACCCATATTACTTTTTCATGCTCCGGAGGAGCATTTTTATTACTTGTATATATATATATATATATCAGTGGCGCACCCAGAGTTTTCTGACAGGGGGGGCGGCACCAAAGTTGAAATTTTTATTTTCAAATTTATTTAATTCTACAAATGTTTTAAATACAAGTTTCACTTTAAGAACAAACATGTAATATATAGTTGGCTTCATTGATTGAGGTATATAGTCAAATTATGTAGGGGCGCGATAGCGCCCCTACATAATATGGGTATAAAGGCGTCTGCGCGGCCCCCTGGAGACCGTGTTGGCCTGGTGCCAGCTAATTAGAGGCCCGGGAGTGGTAAAAAGGTCACCATCGTAAACAACTCGAGTAGTACTACAAGTACCACCATACTTTTGGTTCGAATTCGAAACTTCGAATTTTTGCACTAGGCGATAGTTACCGTGCGTTTGTTTTTTTTTCTGAGTAAATAACGCTTATTGGAAATGCATTTTACGGCGAAGTGTTGGAACGATGTGGGCATTTTGGCACCATACTACTATATATGTTGATAGACAGGATCTACCTTGCTTTGCTGCTTGACAGGATGCTACCTTTTTTTGGTCATTTTGGCACCTGGCCAATTTTGGCTCTGTGCCAAGGTCCCAAAGTCGGACTTTCGCTATTTTTCGCAAATTTTGGTCACACTTTTCTAGAACTGGGTAGAAGCTGGAGAGGTCTAGTATCTTTTGTTGAAAATTACCAGTAGGGGTGCATAAAGTAACGAGGGGGATTTTTTAATTTTGCTCCCTAGCTTTCAGGAGATGGGCCCAAACTTTGCATTTTTTTGGCCTGTTTGGGCGAAAAGTTCTACTTTTACAAGAAATGGCCTAAAAGTCACTAAAAATGGCGTTTTTCGGCCTCGGGGTGGTCCCCACATATAGTAAATCGGGGTCGCTGAAAACGATGAGCATACTGCCGATACCGCCCGAAGTGACCACTGGTCAGCATGGCTTCCGTGGTTCCTCGCCCAGGGTCAAAGTTGGAAAAACTCACTCTAAACAGCGTTTTTCGGCGTTTTGGTCGGAGGCATATATAGTAAATCGACTACGCTCGTTTCAATGGGCATATCGCCGAAACCAACGGAAGTGACCACTGGTCACTACAGCCTACTGACCACTGGTCAAACGGCCTAAAACTGCGTTTTTCGGCGTTTTGGTAGAGGGCATATTTAGTAAATCGACTACGCTCGTTTCAATGGGCATATCGCCGAAACCGACGGAAGTGACCACTGGTCACTACAGCCTACGGGGCCTATTGCCCACTGGTCAAACGGCCTAAAACTGCATTTTTCGGCGTTTTGGTTGAGGGGCATATATAGTAAATCGACTACGCTCGTTGTTAACTGTATTGTTAACTGGATCACTGCTGTCATGGCTTACTGAGCCTGATTTGCAGGTTGTGTATAGTTTATATGCATTAGACGCTTGGAGGAGAATCTTTAAAAGGACAGAAGGACAAGAAACAAAAATGCTCCTCTGGAGCATGAAAAAAGTAATATGGGTGATGGTGAGGTTGCAAAATCAAGAGAGGACTAGTCTTTAAAATGCTTAATATGGGGCTAGGTTCAAAAATAGAAGAGGACTAGGTTGTGAGCGAATTAATATGGGCACAGCTTCGCCGAACAACCCATATTCGCGGGATTTCACGCTTCGTCTTAGCTTTTTGTCGCATATGGAGCTATCAATTTCAGTCAGTAATAAGAAAGTTAAGAAGTTGAATACGTACTCATTGAATACGTTGTTTGCATATACGTATTTGCGTAAATTATCATGATTTGGTCGGGTTTAACTGCGGCAAGCAACGAGAAGAGATCTGAGGACATGAGGCTAAAGCTATTGGTTCAAGCAGGGAGGAAATAGGTCAGAGTCCTAAGATTATTCTTGAAATATAAATTTTCCGTATAAATGAATAAAACGCACTGGTTAGTATAAAACGTTTCTCGAAGAAAAAGTTTAACTATAAACTAAACGTAGCGTGGATGGATATGCATACTGATATACATTTATAAACCGCGAATATGGGTTGTTCGGCGAAGCTGTGCCCATATTAATTCGCTCACAACCTAAAGACTAGTCCTCTCTTGATTTTGCAACCTCACCATCACCATGCATTTTTTGGCCTGTTTGGGCGAAAAGTTTCCAAGTCCCACTTTTACAAGAAATGGCCTAAAAGTCACTAAAAATGGCGTTTTTCGGCCTCGGGGTGGTGCCCATATATAGTAAATCTGGGTCGCTGAAAACGATGAGCATACTGCCGATACCGCCGGAAGTGACCACTGGTCAGCATGGCTCCCGTGGTTCCTCGCCCAGGGTCAAAGTTGGGGAAACTCACTCTAAACAGCGTTTTTCGGCGTTTTGGTCGGGGGCATCAGGGTTTTTTTTTCAAAATTTTACCTGTGCTTTTTAGTGTGTTTTTTTAAGAAAATGTGTGTTTTTTTAAAAAATCTGTGTTTTTCCTGAAATTCGCTTTTCGCAGTTTTAACGGTTTTTACAGCATTTTAAACTATATTTAGCATTTTTCGCGTTTTACAGAAGAAGTACAAAGCATATATTGCATGCTCAGTCTTCATAAACGATATTTCAATGTTCTGAACGTTAAATATTTGCATTGATGACGTCTTTTTTGCGCTACAATGGGGGGTCTGGGGGGGCGGAGTCCCCCAGACGTTCAGAATTTTTTGAAAATTGTGACAATTTTGGTCTGAAATCCTTCAATCCTTTTACTTTTCGACAGTTTATTTTATTCCAGTCATTTGCAGAATTTGGAAACGTAATTTCATAGAATAATTTGCTTATACAGTCCCTAATGACACCGTTGCTTAGAATAATGAAGGCTACACGAAAACTAATGCCTAGACGAAAACAAACAGAAGTAAAAACATAGATATATAGTGAATACTTGCGCCGAAGGCGCAAAATTTTTTGGAAAAACTTAAAAATTAGGCTTAAAATTAATAAAAATTCGCTCCTTCAGGTGAAAATGTGAGCGTGCTTTTTGGTGTGTTTTTTTAAAATTTTGTGTGTTTTTTTTAAAAAAAGTGTGCGAAAACACAATAAAAAACACAAAAAAAAAACAGTGGGGGGCATATATAGTAAATCGACTACGCTCGTTTCAATGGGCATATCGCCGAAACCGACGGAAGTGACCACTGGTCACCACAGCCTGTGGGGCCTATTGACCACTGGTCAAACGGCCTAAAACGGCGTTTTTCGGCGTTTTGGTCGGGGGCATATATAGTAAATCGACTACGCTCGTTTCAATGGGCATATCGCCGAAACCGATGGAAGTGACCACTGGTCACTACAGCCTGTGGGGCCTATTGGCCTCTGGTCAAACGGCCTAAAACGGCGTTTTTCGGCGTTTTGGTCGGGGGCATATATAGTAAATCGACTACGCTCGTTTCAATGGGCATATCGCCGAAACCGACGGAAGTGACCACTGGTCACTATGGTCTATGGTGCCTACTGACCACTGGTCAAACCGCCTAAAACAACGTTTTTCGGCCCTATGGCGGTATCTATATAGTAAATCCGTGTCGCTGAACACGATGGGCATACTGTCGAACTCTTTGGGGAGGCGAAAAAGTTTTATCCTTATACTACCCACAAACACAGGTTGCAGCAGCGGCCGAAGCTTGGGGCGGAGGTGAGAATTCAGTGGTACTATATATTTATATAATCAGTTTTCTGCTCTACCTACGGCACTGTTCAAGCTCCTTGTATCCATTACCGCATTGCTGGAAAGGGATCCTTTAAAATGACAGAAGGTGTTGTGTAACTAGCTAAAACTCTTTGATCCGTTATTTCACCAATTTTATTCCAAAGGTAAAAATTGTTTTCCATTCATTTAATTATATAGTTGCTGTTTCCCAGAGAATGAATTCAGGTGAAGCGGGTGTGGGAATCGTATGTTCCGATTAGGGATGGGCGCGGAAAAAAAAGGACTGGAAAAAAAAGGTTTTTTTCCGTTTTTTTCCATTTTTTTCCGATGGGGTGGAAAAAAATGGAAAAATATTCCTAACGTTATTTTGACGATTTTTACAATGAAATATCATGTTTTCTGAGCTTTTCCAGCAATTTCACACTATTTACAACCTTTTTCGTGGATCATAGTAGGTGGGGGTATGTTAAATCCGACGAAATTGTATTTGGGTTTTTCGACGCATCGGAAAAAAATGGAAAAATATTCGGGACATGTTCTGAAAGTTAATTTATGACCTCAGAACATTAAGAAACTATCAAAAACAGTGTTTAATGAGGTAAGAATACGATATTCATGAATTTGAGCTAATTTTGGGATTTGTCATTTTTTCTCTTGGAATGTGAAAATGATTGCATAACTCAGGTGGAGTTAATTATTTCATACCTTATATACAGTCTAGTGTTCAACCAAAACTGTTAAAATGTCTGGAATTGCTTACTTTACGAAGCGCGTTACCTACGAAAATCACAAACTAGGTCTAGTATAACCGCCAAGGTATACAGAAGTCACCTGTCCTTTGCTTTACAGCGTCACCCGCTGAAAATATTTTATTCCTATAATCAATACTGGAACCTTTCTAAGCGCTTGTGTTATTGCATTACCCCTGTGGGGCTACTAAATATCGTGAAAACTGCTTCTGTGCATGCAAAAACATGAAATAACTTAACTTTTGGCACATTGTGTAATTTTGGAGTGACCGGAAAAAAAGGAAAAAAATGGAAAAAAATGGAAAAAAAACCGGAAAAAAAAGGTTTTTTTCCGGCAATCTTTTTTTCCGGAAAAAAACCAACCCTGGTTCCGATAGTTCCCATATTATATAGGCAGAAAAGAAGTCAACCAAAAAGAAATGAAAGCCAAAACCCAAATGTTCCGTTTATCGTTTTCCCGAAACGACACTCCCACAACAAGGCAAAGTACAAAGTTATTAACATGTTTCTTCGGCAATGACGGTTCTTTCAACCGGACCATGATATGTTGAAGTGTCAGAAACGGTGTTGAATTTTCTTTTGTTGATGTATTGACTGGAAAATTTTTTCACTGGTTGCATAACATGAGAAAAGATTAGCTTCCAGGTGAGATAGAGAGAAACGTAGGTGCAGCATGCATAAATCCATAATTCTTTCATGTTGCTTAGCCACTTATTCAGTAGACCAAATGGTGTGTATCTATTCATGTTTTCTATGATTTTGAGTGCAGCATCGTTTCTTGGTTTGTTGTCTGTAAGATCAGCCAATTTATTCAAAACGGTTGTAGTGTCGTCAATGGAAGCGTACAGGTCGTTTAGACTGGCGTGAGCGGCTAGCTCATTCAAGGTATACATTGACAGTGGTTTATGAATTACTTCTTTAAATTTATTCAGAAATTTTAAGGTATCGTGATACAAGGGGTGGGATATGAGAGAACCGTGAAATGGTCGTATGCTGCCCTCAACAGCATCGTAGATCAGAAGATTGCCGTCTTCATCGTGGAGATGCATTTCTTCGACCAATTGACAGTCGGAAGGTGCAGAGTTTCTGTAGATTATTTTGGTGGTCGGATCCATAAATCCGTCGAGCCACACATCCTTTGCTGAAAAGTTGAGAGGAATCCACTCAGTACAGTGAGGTTGAGCCATTGGCTTGATGTGGTACTTATCAACAGACGTGCAGGGCCAAACTTGTAGTAGTCTACCGGTGAGTTTTGCCATGATTTGTGAATCGTTCAAGATATGACGAGCGACAAGTGTCGGCTCAGAGTGCGCCAAAAGCAGATCCATTTGTTGCATGTTGAACAGGGATCTACAAACCTGGTTGAATGCAGAGTCTAGGCCGTAGGTGAAGAAATCATGAATCCGCTCCTCGGTGGCTTGCAGACGAGCCGCAAACAGATCGGTTGCGTTAGTTATGGTTGAAGTGTTCTGGTTAGCATGAAATTGCAAAACAGTTCGTTTCTGCCGAACGGCAGCTAGAGAGTAGATAATAGGAATTCCTTGATCAGTTAATACTCCTTTATCCCCATTGCAAAGGTCAACCTTGACGCTGTTCGAAGTGTCCCAGCTTAAGCCGATTTCTTGATCGTCACTAAGAAATCTGCCACCCCAAAAGTTGCCAGGAAACTGTCGCCACTCTGTGAATTCGCACTGAGCCTTGTCAACAGTTTCCCATATGAGCATAGCTTTGTCAGCGAGACTGCACGCCTTTTTGTCGTAGTCGCATTTAGCTGTATTGCCTAGGTTGCTTTCCATTTGACCCCCAAATGACTCGTAGACCTTACCCTTAGTGAGAAAACAGTTGACAATGTCTCTGTAATACCAACGGCAACAGTCCCAAAGGTTTCCAGTTGTCCAAGGAAAATCGATTTTGTTGTTGGTAAATGCTACAGAGTCGCTGCCAAATAAAGCACCGTTCTGACAGCGGTGAGTTTGAACCATGTTGTGGCATTCGTTTTCAGATACTTCCACCGGCGTTTCTTTTACCGAATGATCCCATCCGGCCTTAGCAAATCCTGTCCATGCTGATTTTGTTGTTTTGATTTTTGTGCATCGGTAAGCAGGACTTTCATATTTAGCAACATTTCGCTTGAAAACTCGAGCTAACCCCTTTCGGACATCTGAATGCTGCTGCTGTCTTCTCGGACATGTTGTGGTTATGGATAGATCAAGTACAGTTTTCGTTTCATGTGATTGGCAGAGTAGGGGACTTAGAGGCTGTTCAGCAGATAAAACGAAAGAAAACCAGTGAACCAGCAGTATCAAGATTCCAAGCAGGAAGGAGTTTAAAGATGGTTTTGCAGAGGAACCATTTCTGGGACTGGATTCTAGCGATAGGAGGAGCCTCGGGTTGCTTTCGGAATCCGTAAACTGCTCACCTGAGTCTGAAGTTGCTGTGACTTGCCGAATCCAATTTCTGGCATCTATTGCGGCTTTTCGTTTCGGACGTCGATCAGGCGAAGTTGTGGCGGTTTGGTTTGCGTTGTGAATGATATCGATGCCATCTTCTTCAGTAGCGGCTTCTAAGGGATACACATGGAGAACTGAACGGGTGAGTATCTTACCTGAAGCGAGTCGTACTCTTACGGATCGGATCTGTCCGTCGGAGCTGCGAATGAGTTCAGCTATTTGTCCAATAGCCCAAGTACTCCGTGGAGTGTTCTCCTTGATGTGGACCACGTCGTTTATGTTCGGTGATTGTTGTTCCTTTCGGCGTGCTTGCTTCAAGTGTTGTTGCTGTTTTTCCCGTAGACTCAGAAGATACTCATTTTTCCAGATTTTCCAAAACTGTTTCAGATGTGACTGACCCTTCTTCCAAGCAGACAATAGTTGACTTGTAGATGATAGTTTACTGATGAAATCTGGGTCGACATAGTGATCAGTTGGATACATCGGCAACTCATTTTCTGTATTTGGCGAAATGAAGTGAGCAGGTGTGAGTGTGTATCCAGATTTGAAATCGGCGCCCACATACACGAGTGGTCGTGAATTGATTGATGCTTCGATCTCAACTAAAACTGTCTGTAGTTGAATGAAGGTGAGACAAAGAGTGCCCAGAGATTTGCGCAAACCTTGTTTGACTGATCGGATCAATCTTTCATAAAATCCTCCCATCCATGGCGCTTTCTCAGTGATGAATTTCCACTGAATGTTATGATTTGATAGGTATGGTTCGACAGTAGCTTGGAGCGACGTCAAGGCCTTCTTGGCTAATTTAAATTGAGATGCGTTGTCTGAGATGATGACTGAGGGTCTTCCTCGTCGGCCGCAAAACCGTCGTAGACATAGCAGGAATTGATCTGCAGACATGTCTGCTACCAGTTCAAGATGAATGGCTCTTGTTGATAGGCATGTAAAAAGGCAAACCCAGGTTTTGTTCTTGGAACCTGGTTGAGTTGAATTCTTGACATACAGCGGTCCTAGATAATCTAGTCCAGTAATTGTGAACGGTATGCTTGGTGTTACACGACTAGCAGGCAGCGATGGCATTGGTGGAGCTTCATAAGGACCCCCGTCATACTTCTTACACTGTAGACAATTGCGAATGTATTTGTAGACCACTGATCTCCCACCTGGGATCCAGTATTCTCTTCGTATCTGAGAAAGTGTATGAGCGACACCAGCATGGAATACCTGACAGTGATATTGCTGGATTACCAGACTGACGAAATGATCTACCTTTGGTAAGAGAATTGGATGAATTTCTGATGTAGACAGGTGTGCATTCTGTAGTCGTCCACCACATCTTAGTATTCCAAACTTGTCCAGCCAAATTCCCAGTTCATTGCTAACTGGGTGGACTTTCTGACTCTGTAGTGCTTCTAATACATCAGAGTAGTGGCACTGCTGGATGTAGCGTATCCAGCTAATTTTTGCCTTTGTTAGTTCTTCAGTAGAAAGGAATAAGTTTCTGGGCCTTTTTCTTGAAAAGACACGAAGACACCACGCTGTTACTCTAAGCAATTTGGAAAGAGATGAGAACTTAGTGTGATTGATGACAACACCAACACCGTTCGCAGGTTGTTGTGACACCAGCAGTGTCTTTTCGCAGATCTCTGTGACGGCTTTTGCTGTGATGCCGATTTGGTCGCTAAATTCAATTTGTGCCGGCCACGTAAACTCAGTCGCGTCAAGTAGGAATCTTGGTCCACTCCACCAAGTTGGCAGATTTAGGAGTTCCTTTGCAGAGACTGAACGTGAAGCGCAGTCTGCCGGGTTTTGATTGGAATCAACGTACCGAAATTCGAAAGTAGAATTCTCCTTTATCTTCCGGATTCTGTTTCTGACAAAAGGCGTCAACTGCTTGGCCGAATGAAGCCAGTAGAGAACGCACTGAGAGTCCGACCACAGGACGCAGCGTTCAATCGGGAATGGCATAGCCGATGAAACAAAATGGAGGCATTTGCTTCCAATGTGGACAGCTATCAGTTCTAGTCGTGGTATTGTGATTGACTGCCGTATTGGTGCCAACCTTGCTTTCGCAAACAGCAGTTGACATTTGATCCCTTCGGAAGTAGATATGCGCAGATAGATGCAGACGCCGTAGGCTGATTGAGAAGCATCGCAGAAACAGTGAAGTTGATAAGACGTTCCGTTTCCAAGAAAACGGCGAACCTTTAGAGTAGTTAGTAGTGACAAGTCGTCAGAAATTTTCTCCCAAGAAGCTACAGCTTCTGAAGGCAGAGCATCATCCCAACTAAACTTTTCCTTCCATAGCCGCTGTAGTAACAGTTTACCTTGCAGAACAGAAGGGCAAATAAGTCCTAATGGGTCAAAAATTGATGCCAATAACCGCAGAATGGAGCGTTTAGTTGTAGTGGTTTCAGATGTCTTGGCTGCTCGCAGACTTGGAATGGACAGCATATCCTCGTTTGGATCCCAGGGCAGCCCAAGAATTTTGCATTTACCGGTAGCCTGATCAGAAGTAGGAATATGCTTCTGCAATTCTTGAGAGTTGGTCACCCATTCTCTGACATTCATAGACGCACAGCCAAATAAATTCTTTGTGATTTTATAAAAGTTGATAGCCTCTGTCGTGTTCTGAACTCCAGTGATGATGTTGTCGACGTAGATATTCTGCAGAATTTTCTTAGCAATTTCACCACCATCTTGAAGTAGGTGATATTGAATTGTTGCTCCAAGCAGGAAAGGGCTGGAGATGACACCAAACGGTACGCGTGCAAAGCGGTAGATTTGAACATTCCCATCAGTAGTGAACAGACAGGAATTCTTAAGCCATAAAAATCTGGTCACATCGCGCTCAGATTCCTGAAGACCGACTTGGAGAAAGGCTTTTTCAATATCTGAAGCGATTGCAATTTCATTTAAACGAAATCTGAGCAGAATAGCGACAATGTCGTCCAAGATGACCGGGCCCCGGTACAGACATTCATTGAGGCTCTTTGAATCTGTACTTGTTTTTGCTGAAGCATCGTAAACGATGCGAAGCTTAGTCGTTCTACCTGGGGTAATGACAGCATGGTGCGGAATATAGTGCAGTTTTCCGGTGGGTGCAGTGGTGGAGCTGACCTTTTCAACAACAACAACAACAACAACAGTTTATTTTGGTCTCAAACGCACAATTAAGCATGTAGTACAACACAAATAGGACCAAAACAGGATTCGAACATGCGCTCGATCCCCTACACTAATATATTATATACAATTTCGAAGTATAAAATGCATACAGCAAAGCAGCCATTATTTACGTAACCATAAATGTACATTTAAAGGCAAGAAATAATAAAAAACAAAACAAACAACATAACAAGCAACAGCTACATACATTATTGATTAACGTCATATTTAAGAAATTGAGCGAAGTTTAATTTATCAATCTTTTCTCTAAATATAGACGTGCTAGCGGCTTGTACTACACTGTTCGGAAGACTATTCCAGATTGGGGCTACTCGGTTACTGAAAAAATTTTTACTGCATTCCAACTTGGCACGCTGAGATCTCAGCTTCAGACAATTCCCTCTGGTACCAGCGTCCAGAGCAAAGGAGAAGAAATCTGCAGAATTTACCCTATCCACCTCATAGATAATTTTATAGGTTTGGACTAGGTCGGCTTTAAGTCTTCTAAGTTCTAAAACTTCAAGCCCCGTTTCTCTCAATCTATCAGCGAAACTTACTTCCCTCAACGCGGGTATTCGTTTCGTAAATCGTCTTTGAACCGTCTCTATTTTCCGTATATCGCCTAGTAGCGAGGGCGACCAGACGCAGGAGTTATACTCCAAAATTGGCCTTACGTATGTTTTAAACATCGCCACTAAAAACTTGGTGTCCCTACACAAGAAGCCTCTAAAAACGATGGCAATCTTTTGATAGGCCTTAGCACAAATTTTATCACAATGGATAGAAAATTTTAGGTCGTCGGAGATGAAAACCCCCAGGTCTCGTACCATACTAACCTTGGGGATTACAGTGCCGTGTACAGCAAGATCGTCATCCAAAACAGGTCCACCAATTTCAAAAAACATACTTTTGTTGAAAGCAATTGAGAGCTGATTTTCAGTTGCCCAGTTGAAAACATTAGCACAATCTAGTTTGAAAAGCTCGAAATCGTCCAATTTAGACCCCGCCAGGAATAATTTCGTGTCATCAGCAAAAATTTTGGAATCACAAAATGACAAAGAGTCGGGTAAATCATTTATATACATTACGAATAAAATTGGCCCAAGCACACTCCCTTGGGGTACTCCACTCAATACCTCCCCCCGGTCAGACAATATATTATTAACTCTTACGTACTGATGCCGTTCTCCCAAAAACGCGCGTATCCAGTTCAAAGCCCGTCCCCTGACCCCAAACGACTCAATTTTACTTAAAAGCTTGAATTATGCCTTTGTTCAACTGGTCATTAATAACTTGTTGATATTGAGAAAAAATAGTTGGATCAGATTTGTACCGTCGTATCAATGAATTGAGCCTGCCTAGTGCCAATGGATAGTTGGAAGGTAGGCTTACGTTAACTTCCTTCCAGGGCCAAGTGACATAATAACGTCCATTTTCAAATACAACCGTGTCGTTGAAATTCTTCAATGCAGCTTCGTCTCCAAGATCAGCTTGGTTGTCTCTGATTCCAAGAGTTTCAAGATCCCACATAAATCTGAGATCGCTGACATGAAAATCGCGTCGGTGTTGCGTTGACTTAAATTCCATTACGCTGTCATCGGCTGACCAAAGAACAGCAGTTGTTAGAGTTGTCGTGTCAAGATTCTGACAACTGGGTTCTGAATGTCGGCCACCGAGCAACCAACCCAAAGATGTACTGATTAGATAAAGGCTGTTGGAAATAGGGATCTTCTCGCCCGTAAAGAAGTCCCACATGTAGTCGGCGCCAATCAAAAAGTCGATGTTGACGTTTTCTGAAGCAACTGGCACTTTGTCCGCCATCGGCAGATCTTGGAAGAACTTCCGGAACCTTGTAGTGTTGAATGGGGCCGTTTGAATGCCGCCAGTTATTACTGGAATGACATTGACAGTGAATTGGAATGTTGTGCCATCACAAAGTCGTACGGCGACATCGGAACATGTTGTATTTGTTGTTTTCGGTGTGTTGCATCCGAACACAAATATTGACAAACTGCCTGCCGGAGAAGTCTGTAGTTGTAGTTGTTCAGCGAGTCGAACCGTGATATAGCTTCTTTGACTTCCGTTGTCAAAGACTCCTTTTGCCGTTACTCTTGTGCCATTGTTGCCAACGAACGTTGCAGTTACAGTTTGTAGTAGAGATACCTCAGTCGTTGCCAGCAGCTGACATTCCTGTTGATTTGTTTGAGACCTTTCAAGATCAGGTATAGTTGGTCTGTTATACTGTGGATCAGGAGCAACCATAGTTGTAGATGACAGTGGTTCGGGATACTTGATGTGGCAAATACTTGAATGGTGTTGTCTGCTTGCTTTACAATGGAAACAGGGTTTAAAACGGCGGCACTGCTGAATTGAATGATGTGATCTGAGACAGTTGAAACACAGTTTCTTGTCGATTAGCTTCTTCTTCCTAGCTCGAGCAGTTGTGACGACTTCGCATTGGTCAGCAAAGTGGCCTCGTTGATCACAGAAAGGGCAAACTGTGGTTCGTTCATCTGAGCTTTGCCGCAGTTGACTTGGCTTAGGTTGTTGTCGTTGTAATTGCTGCGTTCGCTTGTTTGAAGAATGGCCAACAAGAGCACTTGTGGTTGCTGGGAAAGTTCTTCGCTTGTTTCTAGCTGAATCTTTGCCATTGGCAGTTGTCGGCTTTTCGTTGAACTGCTGGTGGTGAGTTTGGTACGCGACCTCACAGATTTGTAGATGTTGCCTTAGATGTTCTCGCAGCTTGTCGACATTCCAGTCATCGTCGTCTTCCTGCCGCTCTTTCTCCATCTGAACCCACACAGAAGGTGGCAACTTCGATCGTATGAGCGTTGAGAAATGTCGATGATTCACATCTTCGCCCAATGCACTTAGTGCATTCAGATGCTGCTCCAGTTTGTCCATAACGGAGCGTAGATCCTTAAGCTTGAGTGCCTGCGGCAGGTCAGCCAATGTAGTATAGTGCGCGTCGATGATCAGGTTGGTATTTCCATATCTTTCAATCAGCATGTCGACGGCTGCAGTATAGTTGGCCTCGGTTATAGCGAGACCTGAAATGGCATTTGATGCATCTCCAGTGAGCTGACCAACGAGAAAACTCATTTTGTCGACAGCGGTGAGTGATTGGTTGTTGTGAACAGTAACTTTGAATCGATCCCAAAAGTGCTGCCAGTTCAGGATGTTGCCGTCGAAAGTTGGAAATGCAAGCTTGGGCAATTTTGTAGCAGTTGTAGAGACAGATACGCGTTGTGTTTGACGCAGTGCTTCAGCCATTGGTTGATTTGACTCTTTCAGAGCAATGCGGTCAGCTTCTGCTCTGGCAGCTTCCTTTTCTGAATTCAGAGTAGACGAAAGTTGGCGTATTGCAGAGTTGAGCTCAATCAGAGCAGCGTCGACTACCGTCAGTAATTCAGCGTCATGTTCTGCTTGTTGTTCTGCAGAAGTCAGATCTGTTTCACTAGTCCAGTTGTGACCAAGAAATTGCCGTTGTACTTCTTTGAATGTGTCTCTTCTTGTCGTCAATGTATCGCGGTAAGTGATCAGTTGATCCAGGTGGGCAATTCTGTCATCTGGATTATCAAACTGTCGTTGTACCTCTGGTTTTGCTTTTCTACAGTTGTCTAGCTCACGCCGCAATGGACGCAAAGCGCGGGCGATTGAAGCCATGTTATAGTTGTTGACCTGAAATTGCAGGTGAATTGAAATGAACAGGTAGAAGATCTTAACAAAGAGCAATATCTCCATAGGCCTTCCCAAAGCAGAAATGAAATGAGGTCATTACGTAGACAGTTGACAGCTCTGCTACCAAATTTGTTGTGTAACTAGCTAAAACTCTTTGATCCGTTATTTCACCAATTTTATTCCAAAGGTAAAAATTGTTTTCCATTCATTTAATTATATATATAGTTGCTGTTTCCCAGAGAATGAATTCAGGTGAAGCGGGTGTGGGAATCGTATGTTCCGATAGTTCCCATATTATATAGGCAGAAAAGAAGTCAACCAAAAAGAAATGAAAGCCAAAACCCAAATGTTCCGTTTATCGTTTTCCCGAAACGACAGAAGGACAAGAAATAAAAATGCTCCTCTGGAGCATGAAAAAAGTAATATGGGTTATGGTGAGGTTGTAAAATCAAGAGAGGACTAGTCTTTAAAATGCTTAATATGGGGCTAGGTTCAAAAATAGAAGAGGACTAGGTTGTGAGCGAATTAATATGGGCACAGCTTCGCCGAACAACCCATATTCGCGGGATTTCACGTTTCGTCTTAGCTTAGAGCTATCAATGTCAGTCAATAAAAAATTTAAACGTTGAATACTCATTGAATATATAAGCTGTTTGCATGCACTGTTAGACTAGCTAGGAATATATACGTAAATTATCATCATTTTGTTGTGTTGAACTACGGCAGGCTCTACTACTAGGAGAGATCTAAGGCTATGATGCTAAAGCTATTGGTCCAAGTCAGGAGGAAATAGAAGATCGTCGGAGAGTCCTACATTATTCTTGAATATAAGTTTCCGTATAAATGGATACGTAAATTGCGCAGGTTAGTATAAAGCATTTATCGAAGAAAACGTTTGCTAAAATAAAAGTTCGAATAAAGCTCGAACACATATATATACCGTAGCTGTAGATTATTTATGAACTATAAACTAAATGTATCGTGGATATGCATAATAATTTACATTTACAAACCGCGAATATGGGTTGTTCGGCGAAGCTGTGCCCATATTAATTCGCTCACAACCTAGTCCTCTTCTATTTTTGAACCTAGCCCCATATTAAGCATTTTAAAGACTAGTCCTCTCTTGATTTTACAACCTCACCATAACCCATATTACTTTTTTCATGCTCCAGAGGAGCATTTTTATTTCTTGTATAAATAAACATTCGTATAAATATGAAAGCAGGGGGTCTGGGGGGCGCAGCCCCCCAGAAGTTGAGAAATTTTTGCATTCTAGGCATGAAAGTATTTTTTCTGGCCACTTTTTGCTGTTTCGAATTATCTTAGTTGTCTTCTGGGTGGCGCTATGGTTTCACCAGATACGTAAGGTATATACATATAACTCAAACTGATAAAATTGAAACTACGCAACGCAACACAACTATAATAAACCGGGGGTCTGGGGGCTCAGCTAGAAGCTAGAGCTCTTTTTTAAAAGTAGTACCAGTAAGGAAATTTTTAGAGTCATTTTGTGAAAAGCGGAATCGAAATTTGACTTAGTGTTTTGTGTATGCATTTTTAAATTGCATTTTGTAAAAAAGCGTGCATATGCCCTAGTGGTGGGCACCTGATATTCTTTCATATCCGAATATCCGCCTATTATACGTTAACATATCCGGATATCCGGTAATCCACCTATTCGAAACTTAAGTTCAAGAAAATTTTTTATTTTTCAGTTAAAATTTTAATTTTTCTGTCATTTTTTGGTACACTGCGAATTTCTATCATACCGGCAAGCTATAACCTTTCATTCAGAAATATTTTAGAAGAAATTGATCGCTAATATTCACAATCAAATGCAGAAAAACCATGATTTGAAAACATTAGCGGCCAATGCCTATTTATTATAACTCAAGCGTAAGCAGAAAGAAACGTCTACATAATTGAAAGTCAGCCACCCTCAAAACACACAAAGAATGGTTAATTCGCGCCGAAGGCGCGAAAATTTTTGTTTTTTCTGCTTTTCCTCCTATCTACATCTTAATTTTTCTGACCTTCGAAACCTGACAGGGGGGGCGGCCGCCCCCCCGCCCCCCCCTTGGGTGCGCCCCTGATATATATATAGCCATGGGGTGAAAAAAAACCCACCCCATTTTTGGGGGGAAAAAAACCCACCCGCCTCCTGGGTCATGGGTTGGAGATATGAGCTCCAAAACATAGCAGCAAGAAGCGCGACTCTTTCTAACCTATGTATGCAAAGATCAAGTCATTTGGTTCACTCCTGCTTATTTTATGACATTTTGAAAATGACAACTACTTTTTGGTTCAACCATCCAAAAATTTACCAAAAGTTTGGACCGATGTAACTTTTGACTGGGTTGGGCTAGAAAAGTTTTGCAAATATCTGCAATGATGGCAACTCTTCCTCTTTGCACACAGCCAAAATTAGACCGATCCGCTGTACCGTTAGTCTGGCACATTGCCAAACGTGGCGGGGAAAAAAAACCCACTTTGGGGGGAAAAAAAACCCACCCAAATTTTTTTGAAAATTTTTTTAACAACTCAACTCGGAAACAATTAGAGACTATAGCACGGTACTATCGAGCACGCTGCGTCATCCTATGCGGTCAGATTCGGACAATTTTGCTTACCTGGCTAGCTAGGGGCTAAAAACCTTAGAAGTGCCATTTCGCAGCTGGAGGACCCAATACAGGTACAATTGTGGATTTTAACAGCCAGTTCTACGTAAAAAACCATTCTCTACACGATAGAATAATAAGTTTTATCAAATTACATCATTTTTAGCATTTTTCAAAAATTGCCCTATGTTTATGTGTTAAACTTTATGAAACCTGGCCAGTTGATGCAGCATTTTCAACGGCACATGAGATCTCAAAAAAAGCTACTTAGATCGGGTTTTTTGGTTCATACTAACTAAAAAAGAGTTGAATTTTACACTGGAAGTGTCAGAATTGCGATAGAACAATTTTTAAGACCTGTGAGGGGTGGGTTTATTTTCCCCCATTTGGGTTTTTCCCCCCCATTGGGTTTTTTCCCCCGCTACTTTTTGCATTATACCGCTCTAACGGCACAACTTAGAGAAGTGCAAATAGGCTTAAAAGAAAGTTCTAAGTACGCCAAGTACGATGGTATATAAAGTTCTCAGATAACCCTTATAATAAAAAAGTTCCAGCCAAAATCCGAAAATGTGGGTTTTTTCCCCCCATGGCTATATACTCGTATGTTCATACCTGTTTTACTTTTCAATAAAACTTCATTAATTCATTAATACTGTCGTGCACTATTATTTCTATGCTAACAAGGTTCTGTTTTTGCCATTTTAAGGTAAAAAAGTAGTATTTCTGGTGTGTTAAACAGTGACGATGGCGATTTTTGTTGTTAAACAGTGATTTTTGAATATATAACGCGTGAATACATAATAACTGTAATTCTAACAATGCGTACAATAACGCACAACCTAAAAATTAACAAAATTTGGATGGCCTAAATTTTTTGGCCGATGGCCTAAAAAATTTGAGTCGTTGAGGCCATTTGGCCTAAAGTTCGGCGACCAAAAAAAACCCTGATGCTCCCCCAACTTTTTCCTATCACCCTCCCCCAACACCCCCAAAAATTTTTGGACTCAAAACTTCACACAAATTTGGTCCAAATATGATCATTTCATAAAAATTTAAACATTTCTCTACAATATGGGCAAAATAGATGTGATAGGGGGGGGGGGGTTGAGGGGTTACCCCTTCCCCCAAATGGAGGGGTCGCCGCCCGCCCCCCCCCTAAACATGTTCCTACCCTCACCCAAAATTGATTTTTTCAGACCCCTCCCCAGAAAAAAGAAATTTTTTTGGATGAAGCCAGAAATGGCCTAAAAGTCACTAAAAATGGCGTTTTTCGGCCTCGGGGTGGTCCCCACATATAGTAAATCGGGGTCGCTGAAAACGATGAGCATACTGCCGATACCGCCCGAAGTGACCACTGGTCAGCATGGCTCCCGTGGTTCCTCGCCCAGGGTCAAAGTTGGAAAAACTCACTCTAAACAGCGTTTTTCGGCGTTTTGGTCGGAGGCATATATAGTAAATCGACTACGCTCGTTTCAATGGGCATATCGCCGAAACCAACGGAAGTGACCACTGGTCACTACAGCCTACTGACCACTGGTCAAACGGCCTAAAACTGCGTTTTTCGGCGTTTTGGTAGAGGGCATATTTAGTAAATCGACTACGCTCGTTTCAATGGGCATATCGCCGAAACCGACGGAAGTGACCACTGGTCACTACAGCCTACGGGGCCGATTGCCCACTGGTCAAACGGCCTAAAACTGCATTTTTCGGCGTTTTGGTTGAGGGGCATATATAGTAAATCGACTACGCTCGTTGTTAACTGTATTGTTAACTGGATCACTGCTGTCATGGCTTACTGAGCCTGATTTGCAGGTTGTGTATAGTTTATATGCATTAGACGCTTGGAGGAGAATCTTTAAAAGGACAGAAGGACAAGAAACAAAAATGCTCCTCTGGAGCATGAAAAAAGTAATATGGGTGATGGTGAGGTTGCAAAATCAAGAGAGGACTAGTCTTTAAAATGCTTAATATGGGGCTAGGTTCAAAAATAGAAGAGGACTAGGTTGTGAGCGAATTAATATGGGCACAGCTTCGCCGAACAACCCATATTCGCGGGATTTCACGCTTCGTCTTAGCTTTTGTCGCATATGGAGCTATCAATTTCAGTCAGTAATAAGAAAGTTAAGAAGTTGAATACGTACTCATTGAATACAGTTGTTTGCATATACGTATTTGCGTAAATTATCATGATTTGGTCGGGTTTAATTGCGGCAAGCAACGAGAAGAGATCTGAGGACATGAGGCTAAAGCTATTGATTCAAGCAGGGAGGAAATAGAAGGTGAGAGTCCTAAGATTATTCTTGAAATATAAATTTTCCGTATAAATGAATAAAACGCACTGGTTAGTATAAAACGTTTCTCGAAGAAAAAGTTTAACTATAAACTAAACGTAGCGTGGATGGATATGCATACTGATATACATTTATAAACCGCGAATATGGGTTGTTCGGCGAAGCTGTGCCCATATTAATTCGCTCACAACCTAAAGACTAGTCCTCTCTTGATTTTGCAACCTCACCATCACCATGCATTTTTTGGCCTGTTTGGGCGAAAAGTTTCCAAGTCCCACTTTTACAAGAAATGGCCTAAAAGTCACTAAAAATGGCGTTTTTCGGCCTCGGGGTGGTGCCCATATATAGTAAATCTGGGTCGCTGAAAACGATGAGCATACTGCCGATACCGCCGGAAGTGACCACTGGTCAGCATGGCTCCCGTGGTTCCTCGCCCAGGGTCAAAGTTGGGGAAACTCACTCTAAACAGCGTTTTTCGGCGTTTTGGTCGGGGGCATATATAGTAAATCGACTACGCTCGTTTCAATGGGCATATCGCCGAAACCGACGGAAGTGACCACTGGTCACCACAGCCTGTGGGGCCTATTGACCACTGGTCAAACGGCCTAAAACGGCGTTTTTCGGCGTTTTGGTCGGGGGCATATATAGTAAATCGACTACGCTCGTTTCAATGGGCATATCGCCGAAATCGATGGAAGTGACCACTGGTCACTACAGCCTGTGGGGCCTATTGACCTCTGGTCAAACGGCCTAAAACGGCGTTTTTCGGCGTTTTGGTCGGGGGCATATATAGTAAATCGACTACGCTCGTTTCAATGGGCATATCGCCGAAACCGACGGAAGTGACCACTGGTCACTATGGTCTATGGTGCCTACTGACCACTGGTCAAACCGCCTAAAACAACGTTTTTCGGCCCTATGGCGGTATCTATATAGTAAATCCGTGTCGCTGAACACGATGGGCATACTGTCGAACTCTTTGGGGAGGCGAAAAAGTTTTATCCTTATACTACCCACAAACACAGGTTGCAGCAGCGGCCGAAGCTTGGGGCGGAGGTGAGAATTCAGTGGTACTATATATTTATACAAGAACAAAAAGTGCTCCTTCGTCGCATGTAAAATACATATGAGTCTTCGTAGGCAGGTTGTACATAAGCAAAAACTAGCCTGTAAAATACATCTGAGTTCCGTAGGGAGGTTGTAAATTAAGGAAAACAAGTTGCAACCGCTTAACATATGAGCCTGTCCTACAACGAGGCTCATATTGGCGTATGTCATAATACGAATAATTTGCAGATCTATATTTTACTTTTATATAAATACATACTGCATAAAGCTTTTCATTACAAATTATCCTTCATACATATATATATATAATGTTGATCAGTCATTATAGTGTGCATATGCTCAATACGGTACGCATGAGGCGCTCTGACTCACAGCCAAGTGGGAACGCATTCTGCGTGTGTATAATGTGAAAGTGTTTCGAGAATTCATTAGAGGTGTGCCATAGTGTTTCAGGAAACACCAGGTTGCATGTACAGTTCAGCTTGAGCAGTCGTAGTTCACTTCAGTCCACTTCTTCTGGGCCACGACGTCTATTCACTTTTCCGTAATGTGGATGAAGCTGAGGTTCTTTAATGAGGCTTTAATGTGGAATTCACTGTGACGCCAATATGAGCCTCGTTGTAGGACAGGCTCATATGTTAAGCGGTTGCAACTTGTTTTCCTTAATTTACAACCTCCCTACGGAACTCAGATGTATTTTACAGGCTAGTTTTTGCTTATGTACAACCTGCCTACGAAGACTCATATGTATTTTACATGTGACGAAGGAGCACTTTTTGTTCTTGTTTTCTATTATTTTATATATGTATGCTCATGAAGGTATGTATAGATATCTTTCAACAGTAGCAAGCAAGCCAACCACAGCACTCCACAACCACTTTGAGCATGCAGTTCTATGACAAATATTGCTCAGCTCGCTCAGGGATTTCATTTGGTACCAAATTCGACCACTTTTGAAAAATTTCATTTTTGACCGAAAATAGCCTAAGTCCCCAGCCCACCCCACCACAGCACTCTACAGCCACTTTGAGCATGCAGTTCTATGACAAAAGTTGCTCTGCTCGCTTAGGGCTTTCATTTGGTATTAAATTCGACCACTTTTGGAAAATTTCATTTTTGACCGAAAATCGCCTAGGTCCCCAGCCCACCCCACCACAGCACTCAACAGCCACTTTGAGCATGCAGTTCTATGACAAAAGTTGCTCAGGTCGCTTAGGGCTTTCATTTGGTACCAAATTTGACCACTTTTGAAAAATTTCATTTTTGACCCCATGACCTCCCACCGACCGGACCCTCCAGAAGGCAAAGTGGAACCAGCACAGCAAGATATGGGTGGGTCAGACGGCAAAACGGACACCGGGAATGAGCTGGACGCACCAGAAAACCCCTATAGACAAAGTTTCGAGAGGCTTTGTAAAGCCTACAATGGACCTCCGTGAAGCGGTTACCGACCTGACCCCTCAGACGGTCAAGTGGAACCAACCCAGCAACATGGGTTACTCGGGCAGCAAAACTGATAGCGGGAATCGATTCTCCGTCCCAAAAAACCTTTGTATGCAAAATTTAAGCCACCCATGTAGCAAAATAAGCGAAAAATTTAAGTTCAAAGTTCAACCCAAAATTCACCAACTTTGGCCGGCCAGTACCGAAAAATTACACGGAGACGGAAAATCATATAGCATTTGAACGACACCGACATGTGTACTGTTTAATCATATAGTCAGTATTACCCCATATATAGCCCAATCTGACTTATTAAGGCGCTTTTGAAGCATACTTTTTGGCCATTTTAGCGTTTTGGCCGAATTTGGCCCCAAGCCAAAAATTTTTTCCGGCTCCGGGAGGCATAAGAACTAGCTTATTTTCTTATTTTTGATTTGTACTACAAGAATATATATGGGTTTCATAGGCAAAAATTTTTCTATCTGTAGTTATTCAAGCTACAAAACCCCCTTATGAGACATCAAAAGCGAGAAACCGGAAAAAAAGAAAAAACACAATTTTCGTAAGCGATTTTTGGCATAACTTTTTAACGGAAAGTGGTACGGGGATGAAACTTCGCACACATACTAAACTCGACACGTACAATTTTTTGCGCACATAATCTGCGCAGGATCTGCGCAGGAATCTGCGCAGCCTTGTTTTACACGGTCATTCGACCATTTTCACTCATATTATAGGGGTCGCTACCGCGACCCCTATGATAATCAGTTTTCTGCTCTACCTACGGCACTGTTCAAGCTCCTTGTATCCATTACCGCATTGCTGGAAAGGGATCCTTTAAAATGACAGAAGGACAAGAAATAAAAATGCTCCTCTGGAGCATGAAAAAAGTAATATGGGTTATGGTGAGGTTGTAAAATCAAGAGAGGACTAGTCTTTAAAATGCTTAATATGGGGCTAGGTTCAAAAATAGAAGAGGACTAGGTTGTGAGCGAATTAATATGGGCACAGCTTCGCCGAACAACCCATATATATATATACTCGTATGTTCCTACCTGTTTTACTTTTCAATAAAACTTCATTAATTCATTAATACTGTCGTGCACTATTATTTCTATGCTAACAAGGTTCTGTTTTTGCCATTTTAAGGTAAAAAAGTAGTATTTCTGGTGTGTTAAACAGTGACGATGGCGATTTTTGTTGTTAAACAGTGATTTTTGAATATATAACGCGTGAATACATAATAACTGTAATTCTAACAATGCGTACAATAACGCACAACCTAAAAATTAACAAAATTTGGATGGCCTAAATTTTTTGGCTGATGGCCTAAAAAATTTGAGTCGTTGAGGCCATTTGGCCTAAAGTTCGGCGACCAAAAAAAACCCTGATGCTCCCCCAACTTTTTCCTATCACCCTCCCCCAACACCCCCAAAAATTTTTGGACTCAAAACTTCACACAAATTTGGTCCAAATATGATCATTTCATAAAAATTTAAACATTTCTCTACAATATGGGCAAAATAGATGTGATAGGGGGGGGGGGGTTGAGGGGTTACCCCTTCCCCCAAATGGAGGGGTCGCCGCGCGCCCCCCCCCCTAAACATGTTCCTACCCTCACCCAAAATTGATTTTTTCAGACCCCTCCCCAGAAAAAAATTTTGTAACTCCTACCTAAATCTCTGAAAATGTTTAACTAAAAATTCTACAGTTTTCCAAAAAATTCCGAAAACTAGCGAAAAATTGCTATAATTCCCTTACATAGGTGTGTTGGGGGGGGGGGGGGTGGGGGGGCACCCACCAAAATGACAAATTTTGGCGACCCCCCCCCCAGATTTTCAAATTTTTGCTACCCCCCCCCAGATTTTTTGGCCAAAAAGTGGTCAAAAATGGCATAAAATCGAAAATTTAGGGGGGTCCCCCCATAGGTGTAAGGTGGGGGGGTTGGGGGGGTAGCCCCCCCCAAGCCTTTTTTCAACCCTCCCCCAAAACTTTTGGGGGGGGGGACGTCCCCCCCCAACTGGGGGGGGGGGGGGGGGGGGGGGGTAGTCGCGCCGAAGGCGCGAAAAATGGCCTAAAATTGGGTATTTTTAGGGTAAATTTTGAAAAAATTTTCAAACATGTCCAAATTTTTGGCTTAAACTGTTTATTATTATGAGAAGTACACGTTTTTAACTGTATTATGGATCTTATGACTCAATATTGTCCTTATTTTGGACTTGGAAACATGTTGGCAATCAAGTTTTTGAGTTTAAAACCACTGTCTAATGTTAAAATTACTATATGGTTAGATGTTTTTTATCATTAGAAACGGCTGAAAATGCGATTTTTGGCATAACAAATGAAAAATTTTTTTGGGGGAGAGTTGGGGGGGTCCTGGGGGGGTCGCCAGAGGGGGCCAGGGGGCCCCCCCCAGAAAATGTTGGGGGGGGGGAGCCTCCCCCACCCCAAATCTCCGTTACACCTATGGGTCCCCCCATCCTCCGTCGGAACCCCCCCCCCCCCCAGATTTTTTGCCCAGCAACACCTATGTTCCCTTACTTAACCTAGAAACCGTTAAAAATAGCTTTAAATTGACAATTTTTTTTATTATTTAACGAAAAAAAAAAAGGTAAAGGTAAAGGTTACCCCTGGAGAAGTCTCCCACCCTTACAGGGTATGGGGGGCCGGTGCTCATCCCCGGTTTCATTGCCCTTGAGCCAGGAGTGTCACCTCGAATGATGACTGCAACCGTGGAGGAGGGGCCAGCTCCTCAAGGCAGATGCCCTACACAGTCTCCTGTTACCTTCCCACATTCGTGGTACCCATTTACCGACCAATTAAGGATGGACAGCTGGGTTGACTACCGCCAACGGCGAACCGATATGTGCTTAGTTCCTTGCTCAAAGGGATTGGAGAAAGCCTTGTGGCAGCGGGCATTCGAATCTCGGACTATCGGATCCAAAGTCGAACGCCTTAACCACTCGGCCGGCACGGCACCGGCACACTCAACATTTAACGAAAAACCAATTATTCGCCAACCCCTCTCCCCCAAAAAAAGTTTTCTTACCCCTCCCCCCAAATCGAGTTTTTGCCAACCCCCAGCCCCTTCTTTCGCCAAACCCCCTCCCCATAGGTGTGGTGAAGGGGGGACCACCCCCCCACCAAATTGACAAAATTTCGCGACCCCCCCCCGGATTTTTCAGACTTTAGCTAGCCCCCTCGATTTTTGGCCAAAAGGTGGCCAAAAATGGCAAAAAAATCGAAAATATAGGGCTTTTTTGGGAAAATAGGCGCACCCCCCCCCCCACCCTCCGTCGGACACCCCCCCCCCCCCGATTTTTTGCCCAGCCACACCTATGCCCCTCCCTACTTTTTTCTGAACCACCCCCTTTTTCGCCAGCTACACCTATGGCCCCAATAATAAGTGCTTAGGGGGAGCGGGGGAGGGGGAAGCGGGGGAGGGGAGGGACCCCCCCTCCAAAATGACAAATTTTGGCGACCCCCCCCAAGGTTTTCAGATTTTTGCAACCCCCCCCCCCCCGATGTTTCGCCAAAAAGTACAAAAAAGGCATAAATTCGAAAATCTAAGGGTCCCCCACCCCTGTGTCCGACCCCCCCCCCTCCCCCCCGCCCAGATTTGTTGCCCAACCACACCTATCCCCAACAAACGCACCTCTACTTTCCACAGGAACTTTATCACCCATTCCTTCACTTGGCTTATTTTTAACCAAGTCTCTTCCTGTTAAGCCAAGCCAAGCGTCATTGGTTGGCTTGGCTAACACAGGACTTGTTACACGTCTACATATCCGCTTTTAATTAGCCAACAACTATTGGTTGGCTAGATTAAATGCATGTATAAGTCCATGCTATATATTTATTGTGCTTTAAATTTAAAACGTCAAATTAGCCAACAACTATTGGTTGGCCTAAATAAATGCATCCATAATTCCATGCTGTTTATCTATTTTTCATTCCATCACTTGGCTTATTTTTGACCAAGTCACTTCCTGTTAAGACAAGCCAAGCGTTATTGGTTGGCTAGGCCAACACCAGAGTTGTTACACGCCTCTCCATGGTATATATCTATTGTTTTGCTGAAATTAATATCTTTGACGAAGTCACTTTCTGTTAAGCCAAGCCAAGCGTTATTGGTTGGCTAGGCCTACATCGGACTTGTTACACGTCTACATTTCCATGGTATTTACCTATTTTTCATTCCTTCACTTGGCTTATTTTTGACCAAGTCACTTCCTGTTAAGCCAAGCCAAGCGTTATTGGTTGGCTAGGCCAATAGCGGACTTGTTACACGCCTACATATCCGCTTTAAAATCTAAATTGACAGATTAGCCAACAACTATTGGTTGGCTAGATTAAAGGCATCTACACGTTCTGTCCATGGTATATACCTATTGTTTTGCTGAAATTAATATTTTTGACCAAGTCACTTCTTGTTAAGCCAAGCCAAGCGTTATTGGTTGGCTAGGCCAACACCAGACTTGTTACACGTCTACATATCCACTTTACAATTTAAATTCACAAATTAGCCAACAACTATTGGTTGGCTAGATTAAAGGCATCTACAGGTTCTGTCCATGGTATATGCCTATTGTTTTGCTGAAATTAATATTTTTCACCAAGTCACTTCCTTTTAAGCCAAGCCAAGCGTTATTGGTTGGCTAGGCCAATACCGGACTTGTTACACGTATACATATCCGCTTTAAACTCTAAATTGACAGATTAGCCAACAACTATTGGTTGGCTAGATTAAAGGCATCTACAGCTTCTGTCCATGATATATACCTATTGTTTTGCTGAAATTAATATTTTGACCAAGTCACTTCTTGTTAAGCCAAGCCAAGCGTTATTGGTTGGCTAGGCCAACACCAGACTTGTTACACGTCTACATATCCACTTTACAATTTAAATTTACAAATTAGCCAACAACTATTGGTTGGCTAGATTGGCTTTACAATTGCCGAACTTAAATTTGCACAATTGCTTTCATCCTCTGATATTGGCTTATACTACTTTTCGCTTGGCTTTCTTTTCTACATCTAGGCTAACGCTAGTTTTCTCTTGGCTTATACTACTTTTCGCTTGGCTTTCTTTGTTACATCTAGGCTAACGCTAGTATTCTCTTGGCTATCTAATTACAGAACTTAAATCTTTATATTTTTGAAAACAAAAATAAACCTAGTACTTCTTAAACCAAGCCAAGCTAAGTCAGCCACGAACACATTACCCAAATATATGTATAAATCACGAAATCTAGTGACTAGAGTTAGAGCCCCGTTTGTGCCAGCGGGAGTTTTCGTGTCATTACCCTTTCCCAAAAACCGAATCCGTTTTTCCAGTCTCGGATTTATGGGCGTTTGCATCTGAATATAGTTGGACAGGACCTCTATGTCAAGATCTTCCGAATTAAGTCTATGTAGCATTTCATCAGCAATCACACTGTACCCATCTCCCCCATTGATCATATACAGTAACATTGTAACATTATATTCCTTATCCCTGTCCAGCGATTCATACTTCGGTATGGCGCACTGAGCACAGAGCAGCTCAAGCTGTTGCACTCTTTTCCCATTTGGTTGGCTTAGGTCATAGGTTACCTGAACTCCAGAAACCTGTAGGAATCGACCCTCTGCATCCTCGGGACTGTAATCCTCCACGGAGTGTTCGAAGATTTTCCATACCGTACTCCCCTTGAGTCGTACAACATCGATCGTGTTGGCAAACGGCCAAATCTGCAGAATATCCTCCATAGTTATGGTGTGACCGGGTCTGGACTGAAAGTCCCGAATGGATCCGCCGTTTAGAAATCCAACCGCTACCTCAGTCCAATATCCGGATTTGCTGGCGCGTTGCCAACTGGCGTTGACGTAGAGATTAACCATGGCATCGGCCAGCAGGTTGCCTAGGTTACACTCTTCCAATCGACAGCTTTTACGACAACCGTCAATACCCACAGCTGTGTGACCGACTACGGTTTCTCTAAAATTGAAAATCTACAGAAGTAGGATTTGAGAGTTTTGTAATGTCCTGTGTGTGTCTTACACGTGAGAAATTTATACATGTGTGGTGATTATTTTAGCTATGACATTGTTTCCAATTGAGTACAAGTCAGGATTTACATTAGCTAACGCTTGCATAGTATATACAGTGACAGAATACACTGGTATACGGTTCGTCTATCTAGGACAACTACTGGATTGCGATCAATACGATCAAAATATGTCCAAGGTGGGATTCGAACTCGAGCTGTCCGGTCCTGGTCTAAATTTTGGAATTTTGGAATTGAAATTGAATTTTGGAATACTGAGTTAAAAGAGAGTTGAAAGACCTCCAGCACATTCACAGTTCCGCGCTTTAATGATGCACCTCACTTCCCTTTCTGTCTCTTTGTTTATTGTCTTAGACTATCGCTGAAGCTGATAAAAATGTTGATACGATTGGAAGCGAAACTTTAAATTCTCCTGCTCCGAAAGACTAATAATAAACTAATAAATTCTTTATTCACTACCTTTGTGCGTGTGTAACTGTGTTGTGCGAAGAAATTTACTTTACTTTACTTTACTTTACTTTACTCTACATTACTTTACTTTACTTTACTTTAAAGTTAATGATTCTTAGTTTATGCTAAGTACCTATCGTCGCTACCTGTAATGAGTGAGATTTTTGGCATAGGGTTGAAGCAAATTGATCATCTCTTGATCCTCCGCAAACGAATCGTTCAACAGAATCGGATTGCCCGACCACTTCTGAACGACACCCGCGTAGTCAAATGTGACCTGAAGAAATCCCAGGAACTTGCCGAAGGCATAGTCCTGCACCACCAAACAGGGGGCGCCGGTATCTCGATAGACTTCCGGATATTCCCCTTCCGGTTTTTCCACAGATGGAGGGGTTCCGGTGTAGAGAAATGTATTCGTATGACCCCCCACAACCACGTCCAAACCTTTGACACTTTTGCACAAATTTCTGTCCACCGTTATCCCAGAATGACCCACGGCTAGGATTATGTCAACTCCCTGAGCGGTCAGTTCGGCCACACCTTCCTTGAGAGCTGAGATTTCGTCGTTGAATCGCAGATTTCCGGTATCCGAAAGTTTCATGGTCTGTGGTGTGGTGTAACCTAAATTTAAAAAATCTTGCGTAAAATGGAACATTTTAAATTGGCGAGTCTGGCCGGAGGTATTTGCAGTTCAAACTTTCGGGAAGTTGCAGAAATACTCCTATTCCTATTGTGTAACCTAAAGTTAAAAATCGTTATGAAATGGAAAATTTGAAATTGTCGTGTCTGGCAATGGATTATATATTGCAGTTCAAGTTTTGGGGAAGTAGCAAACACTCTAACTAAAGACGTCTAGTTCCTCTGAAACCAATAAACCTCTGAAACTTATAAAGCGCTCCTGAAAAGTTGCTTCAAACGCAAAAAAACGAAGTTGTCTCTCTGCAACACTTTGTTCAGGGAAATTTGGATTCAAGTTTGCATTTTCCGAACATTTTAACACCAAATTTGCAATAACAACGCCGCTTCAATATAGATGGGTGTCTGTGCACAACATTTCTACATCCTAATACATCCTAACTGAAGTTAAGCACAACTTTACAGTTTACAGAAACCTAAACTAGACTCTGCTCAAAACACCTAAATTTCAATATACCTAAAATCCCAATCCTTTCTCCGCCCACGTCTTTCATGATAACCTTCTGATACAGTCCGTCCAGCTCAGTGCCAGCACTGTCGATATTCGTATTGATGAGGGGAAATTGGACTTCCTTCACAAACGGAATCAACCCTTTCAAACCGTCATCAAATTCATGATTCCCGAACGCCATGGCGTCATATTTGATGGTGTTCATTGCCAAGGCTATGGCTTTCCATTTAAAGATACTGTACCAGAGTGTGCCCTAAATTAAGCACCCGCCGCAAGAGTATAAGAGTATGACAAGCATTTGACAGTTACTTCTAGACAACAGGCAGCCATCTCGAACCTCTTTGCCGTTGTTTCTAGAATTGAGGTTATATATGGTAAGAGTTGAATGTTGAGGCTTTAACCTACATATAAACCTTTCCTGGCGACGCACCAAGCAATTTTACGGGATCATATAATATCGGTCTTTTCAAACAACAAAGCTAAACTGCTATGTTTCCCATGGAGGAAAAGTTGGTCACCTGCCTCATTGAATAGACAAATAATTACCTGAAATTGATCACCACCGCATAGATAAATCGAATTGGGATATTTCGCTCGCATCTGATCGACTGCAGTTTTTCGTCTCGCTGCGCCTCCGAAACATTGGTGTTTCTGCTTGTCCTCGTCCGAGCAAACCCCACCCAGATTATTGAACGGCATGAATCGTGAGTGAACGTCATTATCGTGCAAAATTGTCAAATCGAATCCAGTCAATAAATTAACTGAGTTTGCAAATAGACAAACGCAAAGCAATTCTGTTCGTAGAATCATTGCAACAGCTTTTACTTGCAGTGAACAAAGCTCGCTTCGTCATAGATTTTAAGCATTTTGAGACATTTGGTAAACAAACTTAACAATGTAATTGGCTTTTTGGGCTGAACCAGCGCTGAAAGTGAGTAACAAAAATGGAGTTAAGGGGGGGGGGTCCACTTTGGGGTCATTTTTTCGACCATCTCCGATTTTTCTCATTTTCACATATTTTATTCTCCAAATGAGATATTTTAACGAGTTTTTAAAATTTAAGTCGGATTTCTTACGGTTCTTGAGAAAATTCATCTCAAAGCAGAGGTATGCATGTGTTAAACATAGGAAATCGAAAGTGTCGATTATAATTCTGCGCCAAAAAAAATCTCGAAACTTGTGTGAGATACCGGGTAACATTTGGAATCGTTTTAGACCTCTAAACAGATACTGTGTCACTGTGGAGTTAGAATTTTGAATTAGGCCTTCAAAAAATTTTAATGAATTTTTGAAGTTAGTGAACTGCCGAAAGTCGCTAAATTCTGTCGTTTTTGGTGACCAAAAATGGGGTCATTAAGTTTGACTGCATATTATAAAATATAGAGATCCTAACTAAAAATTTTAACCCCACAGTGACAGAGTATATGTATAAAGCTTTCAAACGATACCCAATGTTACTTTGAATCTTTTGCCCGTTTCGAGTTTTTTGGCGCAGAAATTTGGTTTTTTCTGCAAAATTGCGAAAATTGCTGTTTTTTAGAAAGAGAGGCAATTTACGACCAAGCTATATAGTAAAATTCCTTTTTTGCATTTCAATATATTTATTCATGCCTTAAGATCAATTTGTAACATAAATTATGCTGACAGCTATGTTCAGCACTTCTCAGCGCGCCACTCGGGACCCTCAGACCCCGAATTTCACAAAACAGCGATTTTTCAAATTTTTCAAAATATGGTATATTATATATCAATCGAAAGCTCTCAGTGCAGGGATGAATTCTTCTCATAGAACTATGGCTCGGAAATGCTTCTATTTCAAGTTAAGCGCTGTTAAATATTTCATTACATCCGGGGGAATAGGGGGCTTGTTCCTTTGAAAAACCCTTTAAACAAGCTACTGGTCATGGTCATATGACTTGAAACTGTGCGAAAATGTTTTCATTAATGTTTATTAAATGTGTATAACAAAATAAGTTAAAAATCTGAAGTTGATTTGCAAAAACTTGCTTCAGTTGGCTGCAGCACCCTCATTTTCGCTAATATAAAATAGTACTCAATGAATGGCTCATAATTTAAGCAGAACTAAACGAAACAACTCAAAATTTAAAATTGAAATGTACAAATATGTGGCTAGATTACGTGTGAAAATGAGCGAAATATGTGGTCTGAAAATTTTTCACGATGCGGCAGACGTCTAAATAGACAAAAATCAAAAACCAATTTTATTATAACTTGTTATTACTAATTACATATGTTTGCTGAATTTTCTTCTTCTTAATTATAATCATGATACAGTAACAAGCAAACTTTAGCAAACAAATGAGCAGCTGTCTGTTTATAGAATGTCTGGATTTGGAAAAATTAATTTGCTAAGGTTTGAGCTAACGTCAAAAACGGTTTTTTCAAATCTCTACCAACCTTTCGTGAACCATAAAATGAGCTGTTTCTTGCCTTCCTTATGGAATCAAATGAGATCAATTTTTTCCGGAAAGAGAGGAGTTAGGGTGGCCGTGGAGTAAATTTATAATTACCTCTTTTAGCCTGTTTAACTTCACTCAAGCACGACTTTTCCTTGTTTTAGCTCTTTCATAGAAAGGATTGGGATTTTGCTTCATTAGTTGAGTTGTGACTACTAATTAACATACATATAGGTCAACTTGTGCACTTTAGTTTACACCTCAAATAAATACCAACTGGAAGCACTAAAAGAGAAACAAGCCAAGTGCAAATAATTGCGAAAATGAAAACCTGATTTCATCAAAACATTTTTCCCCAAACAAATTTGTGTCACTCAATTACCTGCAAAATTGTAATTTTGCAGACACCAAGAGTGTGATTTCAATCCAGTTAGCTGCAACTTTCAGCGATTTTGGTTAACCAATTTTGACGACCACTGCGAATTAGAATAGACTGTCCTATCGGCATAATTATGGAAGAGGTAAAGTTTAATCTATACTGAAATCTAATGAAAAACACTTTTTAAAGGTGAGCGAAAGCGTGCTACATGGGGACTGGGATAATACATTTATCACATTTATCCAAAGTTTTAGCATCTGTGAATTTTTATTCCGCCGGAGGCGGAATCTTTGTAATGGGTAAACCCCAATCTGCGTGTAATAACAGATGAGCTTGAACCGTAGTGCCTATGTTTAACACACCGACTTAGTCAGTCCGTCTTTTTTCGATGGGGGGTGCGAGGGCGGAAGTTAGCCTGAAACTCTCAGTCCGCATTTTGTTACATTTTAGGTGTGGGCGGTAAGGCTGCCACTTTAATTTTGTTTTATGAAAACTAAATTTTAAGCCATTTTCAGCGGGGGATTTTTGTTTTCTAATTTCTAAAATTCTTTTGCTTCGTTCCCCCCTCGGTTCGGTTCTGATTTTAGATTATGAACGCTTAATATGCAAATTAGATGAGCCCAGAAAAAGTAGTAGTGCTAACAAGTATAGTTGAAAACAGCGGCTGGTGCAATGTTTGTACGGGTTCGTATACTACGGGCTTACTTTAAGCATTCGGCGGTGCTTTTAAACGTTTTGACATACCAGGATCAGGATTCTTACACAAGCTCATTTTGACTCAGTTATGGTCAGTACTTGGTTGGGCATGGGATGGGCTTTGACTCTAGACTCAATCGACCAATTTTTTGGGTTCGGATCGAATAGTGATTGAATTACCAAAGGAACTGTAAAATTGGTTAAAATAGGTTAATATGGTTAAAACAGAATGCAATAGAATTGCATCAAACGAGATAGCTGCAGTCTATATGCATGCAAAATTTTGCATCCGAATCTTTTACTCAGTTTACATCCTTTCGTAAACATACAAACTTTTGAATGGTTTTGTAGTCTTCGTGGGGTTTAGGCTTTAGTTTAAGTAGTGAGATTGTGGTGGTGGACTAAACAATCACCAAATTGACAACGGATTGCATATTAAACAGAATAACGGAAAAACTTTTGTAGAAGCTAACGTGTCGCTAGCTGTTCGAACACAGATTGATAGGTTTTTATTAAATAAGCACACCTGATATATCTGAGCTCTAAATGTTACATATTACTAATGTTAATCGATATCTCAATATTACGAAGGAAGACAGTTATAAAGCACTATATAGAAGGGTTTAGTTCAGCACGGAATCTTTTTCGTGGCCTCAAGAATATATCGATGACATACAAAATTGGACGATCACGCACCGGGGCGGAATAATACCCCTTTTAGGGGTTACTTGTTTATTTATTTCAAAACAGATGTTACAAGTTAGTATGTACGTTTGTATGTAGGCTTTGAAGCATTGAAACAGACAACGATATGACCAAAATGGAAAAATTGGGTGTTAAGTGTTTCATCTTAATTAAACGTTAGCTTTATTTCCTTCTGTGTTAACCGCTAATATTGCCTTTAATGATTTGGATACTGAAACTGAAACTTACATAGTTGGACTACTGACACTGAGTTTATAAGGGAGACGGAGGGCTGCCGAAACTTTAATCCTTTACAGAAAAAGATTGTAAATTCTAGCTGAAGTATAGCTTCAAAAGTATGTAAACAGAAAAGCCCAAAAAGGAGACACAATCAAAATAGACTAGCAGACAGTTCAGTCAATTACGTAGCACCTTCTTTTTCTGGGATATCAGACATTAAACAGCCTGCCGCAGTCGGTCGTTTAGGCAACTAGAAAAGATGAAAGCCAGTTCACAGCAATTTGCTATTCACGACGCGTGACTTTCTTAAAACATTTTTTCAGTCATAGTTGGACCCAAGCCTGGAGTAGGCTCACTAAATAAATGACGTAGCGGTTTAAGGTGCGCTGACGTCGACACATTTTTTGATAACTGCAATCGCATTATGCCCATTGTCAAAACTCTTTATATGTAATAAAATAGGCTTTCTAGGGTTTAATTCCGTCTAAGTTCGATCCTCAATTGCACTGGATTTTACTCTCTTTACAACTTTTCAGGGGGTTTTAGCCTCCAACCCACAGATAAACCTAATTATTACAAATTGTTACAGGACTTTCCTTATCAGTTCTCTATCCAGAAGCTCTATTTTAGCTTCGCTGACCCTTCGTCAGGTATGGTTCAAAGTTCTAACTATACAGTATTGTCTCTGGCTGCAAATGCTATCACACAGGAAACTCCAATTTACATACTATTAACCATCAAAGCTAATTATGTTATGACTTCCTTTAAAATCCTAACGACTAAGGCAATCCCTAAGAATCTATTCCCTATGGGAGACGAAGCATAAAGTTCAGATTCTATTAAAATCAGAAGATAGCTATACAACAAATCTAGGTAACAGGTCAGAATAAAATACAGGACATACAGAATAAGGTAAGCAAAAGTAAAAGAACAATGGTCTGTCAAGTCTTTGATCAAATACAAGTGCAAGAGATAGGTTTTAGGCACAGGTCTTTTACGGACAATACAAAGTCACTGGATACTAACGAATTCTACCAGTTTTAGCTTACACAAAGAAAACAATCAAGAACCACTGAGAAAATGATCTGGCATAAATGGCTCACAAGATTCTATGAAACTAGATTTCGAAGTAAAAGATTGTAGGCACGCTTTCCAAAACTTGCAACTTACTCTTACCAAAGATTCCGTGAGGAGACAGGATAAACAATAATAGTGATTAAAATAGACTGCCGATCAGTACAATGGCTAAATCAGGGACTCGTAGCAGTGTTTACAAATTCCAAACTCAACTCAGACTTCCAACCGCAGGATCAACTGTATGTAGCTTGCTAAGGCTCAAAAGGCCACCAAAACTCCAACTGCAGAACAATACAACCGAAAACCAACCGTTCAGTAGCGAGTCCGCCCCAAGACTGACTCTTGGAGCAAAAACAAAACAGAGACTGGGTCAGTCACCCAGCTTATCGCTCTTTGTCCTGACTGAAACTGTCAGTCAGGATTTTGCGGTGCCTGTTGGAAGTCTTTTACTGAGCGGCCATAATTTTCCGATTAGAAAGGGAGAAGATTTTTATCGTTTCTAAATTGGTTTCTAAGAGGCTTACCTGGGGACGAAAAACTCCCCAGGTAAGTAGTTTGTCAAATATTTTCGTTCAATTTTCAGATTAATCAGCAACTAACCCCACAAAACGGTACAAACAGGAAATTTCCACAGATACAGACTCTGTAGCGGAGGGGGGGTTCACAACACTAACTGATATTACAAAATTAATGCTTACAATTACTAAATTATTAAATTATTACAATGAATGTAGTTAGATATTAGTTCATCAAACAGACAACAAACAACCAACAAACAAACGAATAAACAAGCAAACAGACACAAAACAGATCATTCTCACTTTAATTTTGAATTATTTCCTTTCACTTTCAATATTACAGAATTCTTTCTCATCATGCTTTGACGATCCTCATATTATATTCAAGACTCAGATTCAAGATACAGAACGAATAACAATTACAAGTGTAGACACGTGTAGACCCTAGGGTCCCAAAATATACAGACAAAAAACCGACAAAAACTCAGCCTACCCATCACACTTCACACAATAAAAAAGCCGGTAAAGTTACACTAGGGGGACAAAATATACAGACAAAAACAGACAAAAACGTCACACCAAACAATCCATCGCCTCTGTTTGCCAAATTAATTTTAGTCAGCCAAAGGAGTCAATCCGAGGAACCTTTTAGGACGAAAGGAGCAAACCGGGGCACAACCACGAACATTCACAGTTAAACAGTCAGCAAACTCAAGTAAAATTACCAACCTTTTTAGGCAAAAGGAAGAAACCGCAGTGTATAATAGCAATACATTTATGCATACATTTTATGAAACTGTTCACTTTTTTGACCAGGATCTGAATCAGGGTGGCGCTAAGAGAGTTTGTAGCTACTCCCAACAGTCTATAGGGAGTAGGTTACCAAGTCATGGCAACCAGCGCCGGAGCAGGATGGGACCAGGCATCATCTGTGGCAGAAATCCAAACAGTTCGGTAGTCACTGTGGCAATAGTCCAATCAGTTCAGTTGGAGGTTAGGTGGCCAGACTGGGCCACGGGCAGGAGGAGCTGGTGAGGATGAAGATGATGACGACGGTGATGACGCTGACGATGCTGATACTGGTGATGACGTTCACGCTGACGATGATGCTGAAGCTGACGATGATGCTGACGATGACGCGGACGCTGTTCTGGCGACCGGGATACGGTCTGACGGGGATGCTGACGATGCTGACGATGCTGACGCTGACGCTGACACTGACGACCGGGATACGGTCTGACGAGGGATGCTGACGATGATGCTGATGATGCTGACGCTGACGCTGACACTGACGACCGGGATACGGTCTGACGGAGGATGCTGACGATGATGATGCTGACGATGATGTTGACGATGACGCTGACGCTGACGCCGACGCTGACGCTGACGCTGACGCTGTTCACTGACGACCGGGATACGGTCTGACGGGGGATGCTGACGATGATGATGCTGACGATGACGCTGACGCTGACACTGACGACCGGGATACGGTCTGACGGGGGATGCTGACGATGATGATGCTGACGATGACGCTGACGCTGACGCCGACGCTGACACTGACGACCGGGATACGGTCTGACGGAGGATGCTGACGATGATGATGCTGACGATGATGCTGACGATGACGCTGACGCTGACGCTGACGCCGACGCTGACGCTGACGCTGACGCTGTTCACTGACGACCGGGATACGGTCCGACAGGCTGCACGCTGAGGTTGCTGACCGGGAATCGAACCATCGGACCAACCACCACTGGACCAAGAAACCAGGAAAAATACCATTGCTGAGATTCAGCCTAAAATCGAACACACACAAATAAGTAAGGTTAAACAGGGGTAGCTAGCAACAAGGCCTAGCTACCGACG
>JASAND010024196.1:0-23253 GCA_030248195.1 Trissonchulus latispiculum
GGAAGAGCAGACTAGGTGCACGTGAAGAGCAGACTAGGAGCACCTGAAAAGCAGACTAGGAGCACTTAAAGAGCAGACAAGGAGCAAGAACTGAGCTTGGAACGAGCGGGCAAGTGCAGATGCGGAGCACATAATAAGAAGTAAGCCAAGAGCTACTCTCTGAACTCGAGGGCAAACAATAGTTCGGTGGTGCCCATAGTTTGGTTGATTCGTAGTTGTTAGTTGTCTTGACTTCTGCTGATTTGTTTGGACGGTTTGTTCTGAGTTGTTGTTTGTTGGGTTGTGTTCCGTAGGTTAGATTGATTTGTTTGTTCTGATCTGATTTGTCTTGTTTTCTGTTGGTTTGTCCACTGTATGCTGGGAGCAAAAAGCCAACTGGGAGAATGTCGGCGTAACTGGGAGTAAGTAGAAAGCAATCAGAGTAACTCGAAGCTAGTAAGAGCAATCTGGGAGCGAATCAGGAGCACAGGCAAGATGCAGTTATGTACGTAAAACTCAGATTCAAGTAAGTGAACGAACCAACAATTAATGACGACAAACAAACGACTAGAACGCCAATAACGACAGAACGAAACCAACAATGAAAACCAGCAGAAAATCGAAAGGCCAATATCTATCTTGCGTAAGACTTAGCACGCAAACGGTGCTGGCTGTTGACCTTGACTTAACGGAATATCAAGCCTCCTTGGAGAATCCGCCTAAAGCCACAATGTGGCGGATGGTTTTACTTCAAGCAAAACACATACACATACACAAGTTTACATAACAGATACGTAGAGTCTGTCAACAAATATTGTCAGATTGGTGATTCTTTCCACCGAATATCTTGATCCAGGTCTTTGATGGCGTGCCCATTCCAGCACGTCTACCATGTCCAGTTGATTCATCAAATTGTCGAAATCTGCACGAGTTCCAACCGTCATTGGGCGTTTTAACATATTCGTATTTCCACTGGCGTAGAAATAGGTCAGTTCATCAGTAACGACATTCCGCAACACGTAGCCAAAGCAGATACTCCATTTGCCAGTGTGAGTTTGTATCCTGAAAGACTCTTCACAATGACGCTTGATCTCATCCATATCCATGTAGTTGAGCCGATAATTGTATCGATTTTGTAATTTCTTTTCTCGATGATGAGTTTTGATGACATTCCAGTTTTCTCGATATAGTTTGTCCAGGGCCTCATCTCCAAACACTGTTGGCGTCTCATCTTCCTTCTCTAGCTCTTCTATCGTTGGTTTTTTCTTTGTTGGGTTGTCTGGTTTGTCTCAGCAGGTATTGGCCGTTGCGCTGCTACTTGCTTCTTCTGGGCTCTACCACCATTGATGTGAATCCTTTTGTGGTGTCCGTCTAAATGCTCTTTCCTTCTGAAAGCGAGACCGCATTCTCCGCAGACATGAGATTTAGAATCTCCGTGCTGTTCCCGCAGATGGCGTTGATAGACATCTTCTCGAGGAAAGGTACGCTCGCACAGATCACACGTTTTCTTTGCCTGAAACAAACAAATGTAACTATCAACTCGTAGAAGTAGCGTAAGGTCCAATACATTTTGGTGGTGCATGACTGAATATCTTACCTGTTCAGAGTGTTTGCTTTCCAGGTGACGCCGCATTCCAAACTTCCGCTTGAAGACCATTCCACATATCTTGCATTGATGGTTCTAAAACATAAACGCATTATAGACTATAGATGACAGAAGCGCGTTATATAGGCTATGTCATTAGCAAACAACAAAAGTCATCACCGGTTAGCATGCTTGAGTACCTGTAAAATAGCTTTTCCGTTCATTGCTAACGTGATCTTTCCAATATCGTAGTTTTTGTTAAGGCAATAGCGTCTATTTATTAAGTTTTGAGCGCACAATGCAATTTAAACTCGTTTAAAACTGATGAGCAGGTGTTATCTCAGCAGGGGTCCTCGCTGTTAATGTTTCAATATGGGTAGGTGCAAGCCCAGCAGGGTGCCTCAGTGTTAGATTTTGTAGTGTGTTGTTCGTTACATGCTTAGCAACTTGTTTGGTAATTCAAATTTTTGACTAGCCACATTTGGTTGAATCATGCTACAACACCCAATTTTGGTGCAGTCTTGGTAACTTTGCATTACTCCTGTATCAACCATCATAATTTGTATAATTGCTATGTTTCAATGATAGATACTGGAACCGTTGATTTCTATACTTGTTTGTGCATACGATAATTTCATACTGAAGCTTAGCTAATTGAAAAGCTCAGAATTCAAGTCTGCAAAACCCTACAACGGAAGTTATCCCATCGAAAATGAGCATCTTTCAGTTTTAAGCTAAGGTTAGCTTTGATTCCGGCAGTGTGCAGCAGAAAATACAGAAAAACGAAGCTAATTTTCAGATTCTACGGCCCCGAAAACCCAATAGTGGAACTTTGTCCCGTCAGAAATGGACAACTCTCAGCTAAGGTAAGCTGTGGTTCCGGTTCATGGGTTAGCTACAGCACAGAGCTCAGGTTATAGAGGGAAACTAAGCTCATATTTGAATTCTACATGGTAGAAAATCCTACGGTTCATGGGTTAGCTACAGCACAGAGCTCAGGATATAGAGGGAGACTAAGCTCATATTTGAATTCTACATGGTAGAAAATCCTATAGGCCAACTTTTCCCGTTGGAAATGGCCAATTTCTAAAAGCTAGCGCCGCTTTTACACCGCCCAGCGCCTCTCTGCGCCGCCCAGCCGCCTCCTCCACCAACCCCAATGCCTCATAAGCCTACCGAGCCTCCCAACCTCTTGCACCACCTAGCGCCGCTTCGCCGCTTGCACCACCCTGCACCGCTTCGCCGCTTGCACCACCCAGCACAGCTTCGCCGCTTGTACCACCCAGCGCCGCTTTGCCGCTAACACCTCCTCCAGGGCCTCCCGGCCTCAGGGCCTCTTTACACCACCACCTCCCCCAGAGCCTCCCGGCCTCAGGGCCTCTTTACACCACCTCCCCCAGAGCCTCCCAGCCTCCCGGCCTCTTTACACCTCCCCCAGAGCCTCCCGGCCTCCGGGCCTCTTTACACCTCCCCCAGAGCCTCCCGGCCTCCGGGCCTCTTTACACCTCCCCCAGAGCCTCCCGGCCTCAGGGCCTCCGGGCCTCCCGGCCTCTTGCACCACCCTCCTCCTCCCCCAAGCAATACGTCTGGTGCTCACCTATTACTACTCTTGTTAGTAGTATAAACATAGCGGTTCTGGTTCCGTGGCACAGGTGGCACTTGACGCACAGTTATTCCAACACAAGAGTCCATGATCATTTCCATGCAAGCTTTTAAAAACATTTCTATATAGAATGAAATATAAGTATATGAGATACTCCTCATGCCATGAATATATATTTTAATGAAATAGCCGATATTTACGACTAATTCCAATCTACCTACTTACCTATGACCATGACAATGATAAGTCATTATCCATGATCGACTAGGTTGTCAGCAGTCTGCAGCTACTGGTGTGTGTCAGCTATATTGTAAGCTAGATCTGCACGAATTTGCCGCCACTGCGTATGCCACCCTAATTAGGATTCTTCTAAACACCAAGTTCACCTGAGTCCGCCTCTTCATGGACGACGCCAACCGACAGGTGGATCAGCCATTGTCAAGGATTTAGTAATTGTCGTTTCAGACAGAAAAATAAGTCAACGCTGTCGTGACATAAATAAGTAGCTTTCGTCGGATTATTCAGATCACATCTTTGCAGTTCCTCGGATCTTCTTGTTCGTGACCTTTCCAGAAATAAGACCAATAGATACGGAAAACCAACGCATCTCAAAGATTTCCAACTTATAAAAACTAGCTTACAAGACACAGCACCATAAAGGAGAACAGATTTTACTATAGCTCAATAAATTCATAGTTTCACGGCTAATGCAACCTCCCGACATTGCCTTTTTTGTGTGTTGTTGCACTTTTCATTATGAATTTTTTGGAACACAGCAGGGCCTTCGCTAAGCGGCGAATCATTTCTGACAATACAGTTCCAGTACTTGAAACTTCGCTTCCCAGGAGATAAGGATTGATCGCACTGAGCATTGTTTGTGCTACCAGTATTTACAGTTAACTACCCTCAAACCTACCTCATACACCATCCATCCACCATAACGTGAAGTTGGATGCTGTCTTTCTGTCAGCAGCACGATATCAGCTGCATATACACTTCGACCTTGATTTGTATCGTAAGTTACGTCCCCAACCTTTTTGTGCGTGCCTGACGACACAGTCAATAGCTTAGTGGAAGAAAACATTCGCTCTGTCTGAAGAAGACCGCTCTGCCTCACGCCAATTGATATATTAAAGGACTCGGCTGTTGTACATTTTACGGGGACAGAAACCCCTGCAGTGCGTTAATTGGCCTTTTTTCACTTAAGTCAAAACTCAGAGAAAATAGAGAACTGAGAAGGGTAGGTCAAAGGCAATGACCTCAACAACTGTCCCCGTAAAATGAATAGAAAAGTGAAATCTGTCCCCGCACACTAAATAGACTTCATGAATATGACATTATAATAACTACACTGAGAAACGAAAGACATGTTTATCTTACAAACTTCCTCATGAAAATGACATTATAATAACTACACTGAGAAACGAAAGACATGTTTAACTTACAAACTTCCTGTTTTTCAAGGAACATGCACTAAAACTGTCTATATAAGTAACATCAAAACTTTACATCATAAAATTTCCATACAACTGAAAAAGTGACTGTTTCTCTGCATTCTGCATTATAAACCTTATATATTAGTTAGGATTAAATAATTATTAAATTGTAATGCCATTTTAAACTTATTATTTCTATTACATTCAAATAGTTAATTAATAAAATTAAAAGTTAATTAAGATATAAAATATAAAACTCTAAATTTTAAATATACAAATTTGGCAATAAATTGAAATTTAAGTATTTAAAACGATTAACTTAACTTAACGAAAGTTTTAAATTTTCCTAAACTCCATTTAGTATGCGGGGACAGATTTCACTTTTCTGTTCATTTTACGGGGACAGTTGTTGAAGTCATTGCCTTTGACCTACCCTTCTCAGTTCTCTATTGTCTCTGAGTTTTGACTTAAGTGAAGAAAGGCAATTAACGCACTGCAGGGGTATCTGTCCCCGTGAAATGTACAACAGCCAAGGACTCCAGTTTTCACGTGGCACTTGGCACGGACTTGGCAGGTTGTATGTGAATACAGCAGTTCAATCAAGCTTATTCACAATTCTCTCCCACTCTCCATTAAAACGACGGATTTTTCAAAGACGATAAATATTGTAAGGCTGAGCTGACTTGAGATCTATAAAAGTCATGCACATAGGTTGTCGGAACCAAGAGTGTACAATAGAAAATCTTAACTATTATGTTGAAATCATATGAGGTAAACTCGGTGCATTACTCGGGACCTTCGTAACTTCCGGGGGAGTCCCATTTTCCACTAAATACACGCTTTTGTATTAGCCTAAGGCTTAAGTGAAACGAGTTTGGACAGTGTACTAGAAGACTAGAAACACTGGCAACAATCATAACAATGCAACAGCTTATATACACAACCAATTTGCCTAAACTTATTTGCATAATGCATTTATAGGAATGGTTCATTAGCACTCAAGGCTTTCTTGTTGAATCTACGTGAATGGCATCGTTACACTTCTCCCCTTAAGGTGGTGATTCCTTTCGGGACATCAATTTTGAACCCTTATTACTCATTCACTCATTATAGTTAAGAAGCCAGTTTTTATGTAAAAATCCAGCTTAACATTTGCTCTTTCTAATGAATGCAACGAAACAAACTTTAGTTCTCGGAAACTATTTACTGCATTTTCGAAATAATTTAGTTTTTCAGAATTTTTGAGACTCAAGTAAATTTTTCGTGAGGCATTGGCCACATCATTCGATTCCACTATCAAATAGCTGGAGACTTTTTTAGCTGTTATGAAACCGCTCTACGTTATAAAGAAATTAGCTTAAGTGTATGCGCAACCTGGATTTTGCCTACTTTTCCCAACTTTGGCAAGCGACCACCTTAGCTAGAAAGCAACAATCGGGGCAACTAAAAAAGGGTCCCTGCGTATTTTTGTGTAAAACACGTCTAGTAAGTGGTAACCTTCTAGCTTGCATACTAAATGCTCTACAATCGCTGGAAAAAATTTGGTCATGTTTTTGCAAAAACCACATTTTTATGATAGCAGCGTACGGGATAGCAGTTAGAAGATTATAATGTCACGGATAATCGGGCTCGACGAGACCTTTAAAACGACACCCGTAGTTTAATTATACGGCTTGCGTAGTTAAAGAAATGGTGGATTTTTTATTTCTGCAAATATGACATGTTTTCGACGCCAAAGTAACAAAATAGGCTATATCTCACTATAGCAAAAAGCTAGAAAGGTGCTTCAAAAAGCAAAAATGTAGAGCTCAACAAGATCTTTTGAATGACTACAATCATAGCTGTGCAGCAACTGTATATTTGTCAAACGTCAAACATCGACAAAAACAACACTAAATGGAGACGTTGAATTTTTGATGCGGGATTGCGCTGAGGGTGTTAGAATGCTAAGAGAACTTATTTTGGAAAGTTTCATCAAATTTCATCTTGATTTGAACCGTCAACCAACAATATGTGCTCAAAAGGAATCACCACCTTAAGGGAGACTGGTCCCCAGCCTAGAGGTAAAATGAGAATTGAGTAATGCTGGAAGGAAATATGCTGTTCAGGAGCTGAATTCTTCTCCAGGAATAGCTATTTGCTCAGGCATTCCAATACACAACTTATTTCACAGTTAATTGAGCTTATTAAAATTTCTGTTTACCATTTCTAGTAACCTTACATGGCTCAGAGTCAGTAATCAGTATATATAAGCTGCTTGGCCTTGTTTACCCTGAACGGGTAGCTCATTTGAACTGTAAAATAGGTTAACGGCAATTCTGGAAACATTACATCGCAGCCAATCAGCGTTTGAGTCAGAGCAATTTTCAATAACCTCCATCAATAATTTACGGAAGCGTCTTTGCAGGCTTTTGCTAGCATAGATTGAAATAAATTTTCCAACCGGATGATTGGTAAGCTAAGAATAGTCCCCAGTTTCCAAGGTATATATCATATATTTATCTACCAGAATGGGGTCTTGAGCTGGCAATAGTTTATCTACTGCAGCCATCATAAACGGTTCTCTACCCTTTCGGATGGTTGAGGCTGATCGAGGAACTGATCTGCCTCAGACCTCAAACAGTCCAGCACGAGATGTTTCCTTTTTCTTTGTATCCAAGCACCGTGGATCTTCACTTTATTTTCTACCCGAAATGGGTTTTGGCACGCAAAAGCAGAGCTATTGCAGCCAAATGAGTCATTTTGCCTTGTGATAAAGGAAACTTCTGTCTTTCACAGGTCACAGTGTAGAATTATGAAAACATAATTTTAGAGTGAAATCAAAGGAAATATTCTACAACAGGTCCGGCACTGCCATCATAGTCGTCTTCATTTTCTTCTGAATCTGCCTGTTTCTTCTTCAGCGCCATAATATTAGTTTGTACCCGAATCGGGTTCTGACTTGCAATAGCTAAGCGAAAGTAGCCAAACAAGTTTAATTTTTACCTATGGCGGGTGCTAGAACTGATTGGACAATAGCCTTTCTGTTATAGCCCGAATTGTCCTAGCTTATTACTCGGTGGAACCTCCAGTAAACCGAGTTTGGAAAGTGTACTAGAAGGACTTTTCTAGAAACACTAACAACAATCATAACAATGCAGCAGCTTATATACACAACTAAGTGATCTGTTGAACTTTATTACCATAAATGCAACCTATTGAATTTTCTGACCTCGCTTGTAGCGCTCTTGAATTTTGCATACAAACCAATTGAAGATTGTGACCATGGGGGAAAATTATGCATAAATAACTGCATTTGCTGCAGTCCAGCGGAATAATTTCAACATTAAATAACCGAAAATAGCAAAATTTACTTTATTTCTTTTTGTCGACAACTCAATAGCCATAATCACATTAATTCAACAAAACAAAATTGTTAGTTTTGAAGTAACGAATTAACAAAAATTTCATTTACAGTTTCCATTAAAACAAACTATATCATTCATTAAAGCTGAAGACAACTAAAGTAAGCAAAGACTACCAAGCGGTCCTTTTTGAACCCGATACTGAGCTTACGGTATGAGGTCTACCCCGGTCGGTGTCCTCGACACGTCGGACAAGGTTATCTATATCCGCGTATATAACCCTACTGCCTGTTGGACCTTCCCTAAAATCTGTCCCTCGGCAAGGCCGAACCTATTACTCCCATCCTGGAGGCAGATAGCAGGAGGCACATGGCTCTCAGTACGCAACTGAATAGAGTCTGAATTTCCTCAAATTGCAGGATAGTCTCCAACCTTGGACAGACCATTCAGCTACACGGATGGCACACCCTCACCTCCCCCCCTCCCCATTCCAGCGAAAAGGACAGATTCCTACCTGGCGTTACACCCGACCCAAAGGAAATAATGCAGCCCGACCACTCTCCGGTAGAGTGGGTTGACTCCACTATCTATTGTCTCCAACTTCACAAAAAACTACGGAAGCTGAGGTTTCCCCCACTACCTTTGTTGGCGACTCAAATCCCACAACATGTCATCTTGAAAAGATCTCGGGAGCCGAAGTCCTCTTCACAGATGCTTCCAACCACCGGCAGACGAATTTTTCTGGTCAGGCCCCCCATCACAGGAACAGTTGAAGGATACCTTATTTCAACCTACCACCTAAGTAGCGGTGACTACGTTCCAGTCACCCTACTTTCCCTAAACCTAGCAGTCTACCTTCCTAAATATACCCTACTAAACTAACTCACTAGCTACTCCAGTGTTTGAAGCTGGACGACAGTACATATACCCCCGCGGAACTGGTAAAGGTTTTGGCCTAGTTAGACTGGTAGGCTACTGCGGGTATAAATGCGCTGGAAACAGAAAATCTGACACTTGAAAATTGAAAATATTGAAAATTGAATACTTGAAACTTTGTATTTATAAATCAAAAGCAATTTTGAAAAATTTTTGGCATTAAATGTATTCTAGTTTAAGTCGGACCGAACGGGTTCTGCGACATGAAATAGTCGTGGGTGAGGCTCAAGCCGCTGCAGATGAAGGGTAGGCGGTGTAGAATATTTCCTTGATTTTACCCTAAATTATTTAAAAGTGAGTGCTAACTTCATCTAAAATCAATCTAAATTTGACTGCTGTGTACGGTCCAACGCCGTACATAGCTAATACATCTTCGTCGCCATTTTGATTACAATTTCTTTCATTCTGGTTTCAAACTTTGTCATAGTCGGCGGCGTGGGCGCCATTTCAATTACTACCTTTTCTCCGGCTTCGCTCAGTTGTCAATTGGGGGATTATTTTGGGGGTACACCCAAATACCTATCAGGTACTTGTCCACGGTTTGTTTTTGTTTTGTAATTTGTAATATCTACGTGGTGCTTGCTTAAATTCTATTATATTATTTAAATCTGATGATGTGAAAATTATGCCAAACTTGGGATATCGTTTGTTTTGAACTGAATGTGTTTTGGTATCTTGTTTTATAAAGTAAATCCGTGTGAACATTAGGGTTGTGCCGTTTAGTTTAATTAGGTTAGCGAGTAAGTAGGAGGAGTCAGACATATTACACACTCTATCGAACCTTTAATCTTTACTGAGAAACCAAATTATTTACTGCAAATATTTTAAATTCCACAAACTGGCGACCGTAACTCTCGAGTAAATATGTCTGATTCTTCATCTCGGCTTACTCGCTACCTTAAAAAATTGCGGGACGGCACTGCCCGACTTTTTTCTGAATTACCAACCGGGCAAGCACCCGAAAGTTCAGATAGCTTTTTAAATCAACAATTTTTTCAAAAACGTAGGTCGACAAACTTGGGGTAACTGAGTTGGGGGGGTCAACCCCCCTCCAAATTTCTGGGGGTGCGGGCGTATCTGCACGGGTATCAGCTGGGGAGCGGGGGCGACAGAATCTCCCCCAAAATGTTCAAAATTTTTCCCAAAACCAGAACCCCCCCACAATTCTACCAATCTCCCCCAAAACTTCGGGGCTGTTGGGGGGTCCGATAACAGCGTAGGTGTGCGTAGGTGTACCTCAGTGGAGGTGTTGGGGGGATCAAATCTCCCCCAAAATTCTCAGAACCCCCCCCAAAATCCCATAAATTCCCCCCAAAACTCTCAGAATCCCCCCCAAAATTCAGCAAATTCTCCCCAGAATTTTTTGAACAATCCACCTCATTTCAGTTTGCAGATTCCTCAATCTGCACCCCCCCAAGTCATAATTTCGTCGCCCTCCCCAAATTCCGAATTCGATCAAGTACAGGGGGAACTCCCCCAACCCCAAAATCAAGATTTTTCTTTGCCAGAAAATTCGGAAAATCGGTTCCCCCAAAATTCAATCCCTTCACCTGTCATTTTTCGGGGGGGGGGGGTGTTCGCCCTCCTACCCCCCCTCGCACCAGGCGTAATCTTACTGCTGGGGAAATTTTGCCCATAGGGAAAACCCTCAGCAGTAATTTTAATTTTTCTGGTGCTCTACAAAATACTTGGGGGGGACCTGCTGAGTCACACCTATCAAATTTGCGCTCCCCCCAATCCACAAGGGTTGTCCCTCCCCAAAATCTGCAGCAGAATTATACACTGGATCAGCGGGAGACCCGGGTGAAAACGATTGGGGGGCCAGTTTCTGCACCCCCACAAACCACTCCCCAGCCTGTAGAAAATCCCGCTACCCCCCAACATTCTGAAAATTCAAATTTTCGCCGCGATTTCGACGATTTTATTTCTCCCCGGTTTGAGGCTGCAAAGGCAGCTAAACAAGTAGTTTCGGCCTTGTTGGGCTCGGGAGAAGCCCCTCAAAAATTATCAGCCCCTCCTTCAAATACGTATTCTCAGCCAAAAACACCACAAAATTCTGTTAACATTTCAAATAATGCGGGTTTTTCTTCTGCACAGGCAGGTGGGGGGGCGCCCCCCCAAGACCATGGGATTTTTCAACCTGCCCAAATTCCAGTGGCGGGTGGCCAACCTCCCCTTAATTCGGGTGATTCCGAACCAGGATCAGTCTATGATTCTGCCTGCAGTCAAAATTCCGTGGTTTTGATCCAATCTGGAGGGGACCCTAAACCCCCCCCCCCTATCTACGTATCTGCCCCAGCCCGTTCATTCTGGGGAAAATTCTCAAAATTTTCCAACTTCACAAAATTTTCAAAATACGTATCTAACCGGGTCAGCAACCCAAATGCCCCGCCCTTCTCATACTGGGGGGATTGTTTTTCCCCGGGACCAGCACGGAAATTTGTTACCAAACCAACAAATTGCCCCTTCTCACATTCAAATTCAGAAAACCCCAATTTGTCACGGGGGTCCCTCTGCCCCACGTTTGTATCATACTCAGCCTCCTCCCACTCCACCTTTGCAAATCCCCCCTCCTACTTCTCAAAATCCACCACTGGCCTCCCCAGAAAGATTGGCCAACCAAAATTTTTTGAGTCAAGGGGACCCACGTTACTACCCCGTCCACCCGAGGTCCTACGGCCAACATTTGTACGAGGGTATCCAACTCGCAGCCCCCGAACCCCACTTGCAACAACAATTGCCCCAACTCCGCTATCAACCTCCAACTTCACAACACCCTGAGGGTCTCTATCTTGTACGTACCCCAGCAAATTTTAATTATGATCGCTTGGAACAACAAGTTTTCGAAAACCCAGTAATTCGTGAATTGGACAATAATCATTTGTGGGAGGGGTCCCAACAAAATTTGCCCCCATTACAGGTCCCTCCACTTTTACCACAACAGGTCCCTAATAATCCCTATTATATGGCGGAGATGGTGACTTCGCATGCCGGTGCGGCTGATTATGTATCAGAAAATCGCCTTGCAGGACCGGCTGAAGTTCCGCGGCAGCAAGAGCAGCGCACACCCGCGCTTTCCCTAAGGGAAGGTAAAGGTGTAGCGTTGGCTCCTGCTGGGGGCGCCCCTTCTTCGGGAGGATCGCCCTCAGTACAGCAAGATTTTGTCGCGGGGCCTCCTCCGGCGCCTGCCCAGCCGTATCCGGCTTGCGAACAGTCACCACCTCCCCCTCCACCATCTCAACAAAATTCAAATTCACCTCCTCCCTCAAAATTTTCGGAACCTCCTTCATCTGTGGGTACCCACTCAAATTATTCAGTCAATAATGTGGGTAAAAAACCGGGAATCCCTAAAAGTCCGCGACACCCAACCCCCACCACTATGGAAGCTACCGATATTTCGGTCCCAAAATTTGACACGAGTCTTTTTCGGTATTATTTGGAAGTTTTACGGGATGTCCCCCGGTACGACCCCAAATACGCATATTTCGAGGACTGGTTACCCCAATTTGAGTCGGCAGTGGCAGTTCATGCAGTGCCTCAGGAGCAGTGGGGGCGCCTCCTTTGGAATAAATTAACGGGGAAAGCTCAAATTTTCGCCTCTCGCTGTGGCCCACAGGTCGTGGAGTCCTATTCAGGATTTTTAGAACTGATAAAATCGCAATTTCCAAAACCGCAACTTTCACTGCGGGAGCGGCTCTCGGCTTTCGCACACCGAAAGCAACTTCCCAATGAGTCCGTGCGACACTATATTTCAGAATTGCAAGCGATGGCCCTCGACCTGTGGGACACACAAGAAGAGCGCGAACAAGAATGCGTTCAGCAACTTTTCGCGGGGGTACATGATAAATTTGCTTCTGCTTTAGCTTCCCTTTATTTGCATCAACGTCCAACTATGCAAGACGTGCGCCGTATAATTGATCGGCTGGAATCTCGGGAGGCCCGTCCCATGGAGGGTGATACCCTCTCGTATGACCTGCCAATCTACTATGTCGAAGAGGGGGGCACCGACAAAAAACCCAGCCCTCAAAAACTACTGACACTCCCTCACAGTCCAACCTTGAAGTCGCGGCTTCCCGTCTAGGTTTTCGGGAAATGAAGGATTGGTTCGAACAACACCTTCAGGAAGCCTTAAGTAAATGGGAGGAGGAAAAACGGAAAAAATTTTCTGCCCCTTGTCGTTACTGCAAAAAGCGGGGCCACCCATCCGAAAAATGTTGGGAACGTTATCCTTCGAAAGCCCCTCCTGATTATAGAAATCGCCCACCCCCAGAAAGGGTTGACCACGTTACGTATTCACAAAACACCTACCCTTCTCAATATCCGGGGCCCTCAACATATCAACAACAGTATTACCCCACAAATTATACCCCTGCCCCTCTATTATCTCAATACGTACCCCCACCTCAAAATCCCTCCCCAGTTCAATCCCCTGTTCTCCCTCAAAATTTTCAACCTGTACAAAATCCGGGAGTTCAAACTACGTATATTCAGGGGCAAAATTCTCAACCAGCGGTGGCTGCGACCTCTGCGACGCCAAATCCGGCACCATTCCAGCGCACTGTTTCTCTACAGAATGCTGGAGTGCCGAATTTGTCTCAAACCTTTGTGCGCGCTTCGGATTCGGGAGTTGTGGGAAATCCTACACCTTCCTTGGGTGGGAAGCCCCCACTACCGTCGCCAGGTATGACTTTACAACAAGCGAACCAAATGATTGAGCAATTTCACGTTTCAGTGGTCTCTGCTCGTGCGCTCAGCAAAACCTCAAAAGGGGAGGAACCTGCCCCCACTACCCCGTCCACCTCGGAAACAGTAAATACTCTGGACTCACAACATTTGGATTTAACCATGTCCCAAGAACAGCTGTGCAATGTTTTTTCTAAAATGGTCCACAATTTTAATAATTTACATTCTATTCAACGTGAAACTTTTAATTTTATGCAACAATATTATGATGTTCTTTTTCAACAAATTCGGGACGTGGCTTTTCTTTTGACACGTACCACGACGACAGTACATATACCCCCGCGGAACTGGTAAAGGTTTTGGCCTAGTTAGACTGGTAGGCTACTGCGGGTATAAATGCGCTGGAAACAGAAAATCTGACACTTGAAAATTGAAAATATTGAAAATTGAATACTTGAAACTTTGTATTTATAAATCAAAAGCAATTTTGAAAAATTTTTGGCATTAAATGTATTCTAGTTTAAGTCGGACCGAACGGGTTCTGCGACATGAAATAGTCGTGGGTGAGGCTCAAGCCGCTGCAGATGAAGGGTAGGCGGTGTAGAATATTTCCTTGATTTTACCCTAAATTATTTAAAAGTGAGTGCTAACTTCATCTAAAATCAATCTAAATTTGACTGCTGTGTACGGTCCAACGCCGTACATAGCTAATACATCTTCGTCGCCATTTTGATTACAATTTCTTTCATTCTGGTTTCAAACTTTGTCATAGTCGGCGGCGTGGGCGCCATTTCAATTACTACCTTTTCTCCGGCTTCGCTCAGTTGTCAATTGGGGGATTATTTTGGGGGTACACCCAAATACCTATCAGGTACTTGTCCACGGTTTGTTTTTGTTTTGTAATTTGTAATATCTACGTGGTGCTTGCTTAAATTCTATTATATTATTTAAATCTGATGATGTGAAAATTATGCCAAACTTGGGATATCGTTTGTTTTGAACTGAATGTGTTTTGGTATCTTGTTTTATAAAGTAAATCCGTGTGAACATTAGGGTTGTGCCGTTTAGTTTAATTAGGTTAGCGAGTAAGTAGGAGGAGTCAGACATATTACACACTCTATCGAACCTTTAATCTTTACTGAGAAACCAAATTATTTACTGCAAATATTTTAAATTCCACAGCGGGTTGCAGCTAAACTCGGGTCAATAATTCACTTCCTACTATAGTCTTAAATAGCCCAATATGGATCCAATAGTCAAATAACTACATTTTCCTTTGTCTCATTGAAGAGATTTCAAGATAAAAGGCTGCTTCCGATTCGTAATAAAAAATTCAAGTTCCTAAATTTTACAGTAGTTGCAATTTGTTGACGGAACAGCTGTCCTGTTTTTTAGAGACTGCCAATAAAATAGTGTGTCATCCTGCGATATAACCTACAAACAAACAGAGGTATTTTGCTTCAGTCATGCTGACACAGCATGTTATCAGTTGCGTGAATGGTCTGGAAGACTGTATAGCCTGCATTTTTACAATCATGCTGACAATAAAGTTGACATCACTATTAAGCAATCCATGAAAGTATTACATTTTGTCAGCTGGAATGACTACACAGTAACTGATAAGGAGAGCTATATATTTGAGCAGTTTCCACTTGCTGCGCTAATACTTCTCATTTCGAACTTCTTGATCACGTCAAAATGCAGATTTTATGTGGCTATACTTCAACCGAATCTCCTGATGGGGTGGAGTTTCTATATGGCACCACACTAATCGAATCGTTGTATTTTTCTTTCCCAGTTGTGGAGCACAGATCAATAGTAAGCAATCTCTTCCCCTCCTACATCCTGTTGGAGCGCTAACTTTAACGAAACATGACCAATTCAAGTATGTGGATGCTTTCGCAAGCTTTCGCTTTCGAATTTTGATTCATTGAAAGCAAAACTTTAATTTTTTTGGATTTTTAAGTTTTCCAGGGGTAACCGAGAATAAAACCTTTTTGTTTTCGACTACTGAACATTAGATTCATTTTTTGTTAGCTCAGTACAAACTTTTAAAGCCTCAGTTAAAGCCTAAGACGGAATAATAATAATAATAATAATAATAATAATAATAATAATAATAATAATAATAATAATTAAGGAAGAAGCAGAAACGAAACTGAGACTATAAAATCGAAAACAAAATATTTTTGTTGTTTTTGGTTGCCTGTTAATGAAAAATTGAAACTTTTGAATTTCAATTTTGGTACGGATCAATCAGAAAGGTGTAACAATGCATCCACGCAACAATTTTTAACTAAATTGTTCTTTTTTTGTAAAACTTAATGCATTGGGGTATAGAAATAGTTTACTTGAAAATTTGGAGATTGCTTACATACTTGGTCGTAGAGCTATTCTTCATGTGGTTCCTAGCTGGTTACATTTTATCCATTTTGCTATACATTAAATATATATGTATATGCATTTATTTATCTAAATGTATATATTATAAATTATAACTTTTATGCGTATCGAAAGGTTGAGTTGCTGGGGACACATGAAAGAATGACTAGATTTGAGAAAAGTTGTAACTGGCTGAGCTAAGATTTTTAAGTTTTTATAATTATTATTGGGGACAAAATCATTTGCTTTCTTAAAATTGTAACGTTTCTTGTGCCAAGGGAGAAACCCAACTATAATCGAGAATTTAAAGTCCTTCAGTTCTGATTTGATAATCGAATAAACAAATCATTTTCTAAATTTCTATAAACTACACACCGATAAAGCTTGGCTCAGTTGTTAAAGCTGCCACCGGGAGGATCTTGGCAAGACTGGAACTGCAAATGGAATGTAGAATACTTCCAGGAAGATATTCAGCTACGAGAGAACTTCCTTGTACGTACGACAATTAACAGCTACGCATACGTACTTACATTTAGCTAATTTTAAGGTAGTTATTTGTAAAGACTTAGGTGGTCAATGTGCATCATTAACATCATCATTAATCATTTTAGATAGAAGTACCGTTTAAATCGCGTACCAGTACAAATGGAGCAGGGACTGTTTTTTATTTTGGCTACCGCATTGTATATAACTACGGGACTGTACCAGTAAACATTAGGAAATTATAGAAGGTAGCAAACTATCAAGACCATTTATTTTATTTAGAGTACAATTTTTTGAAAATAACCATAAAATAACAAAACTATTAATAAAAATAACAAAAAATTTTAAAATACAGTACCTAAGAGTACCACAACCAGGAAAGAAACATGGTTGGTGGCAGACAAAGAACTAAGCAAACGTTTTTTCTTGCATCAGCTAACACATACATTTATTAAATATCGAATAGATTAATATATACAATACACTGAGCTTGATTGCTTACTACTGTTTGTTTTTCCTGACCTACAAGATGGCATTAGCCCAGAAGTCAATAATCTGGCGAATGCGATGACTAGAGCAAAAAACCGACTTAGCTTCCTCTACCTCCGAGTGAGTGCTACACAAGTCAGTGTGCGCGACAAATTTGTTCGCGAATTTTTCCATACCAAATTCAGAAGCTTCATAAACAGGAATGTTGTGTGATCTCAGGGCACTGCCAATGAGCTTCTTCTGAGCAAACCCTTTTGTGACCACGTAAGTTGGTTCATTGGCATTAATCATTTCTTTGACACGGTTGAAGAAGTCTTCGCGCGAGGGAGTTGTTGGACTGCTGGACCACACCGTTGCCGACTTTGAAAGGGTATAGCATCCTGCTCGTTTTTGATCGGCACTCAATTGAGAAAAAGAGAGGGGTGCACGGATTTTCGAACAAAATTCGTCTTGTATTACTGATCCGGATAATACAGCTGCTGCGCCCTCCAATGGAATATCCCCTAAACTCTGCAACCCAACTGAATTAAGAGCGATAACCATCCATCTTTGCAACTCACAAAATCTAAAAACAACATTACACTACAGTAAGAGTATCTACATAACTGCTTAACACAGTTTTAGTTATTCTCGTGGCAACAGTAAACAATCTACCTTTATTTGGTAGAGTGTAAAAGAATGCCGATTATAACCGAAGGATATTCCAAGTACTACTACAGTACTACACACCAAAAATTGTCAGAAAAAAGGTTTTTGATACTAGAAAGATCAATGAACATTTTTTGAAATGAAACATTTTAAAACTATGTCCTTTGATCTGTTTCTGTAATCAAAGTAAGCTTAAATAGATGGCAAAACTTACTCTGACATGCTATTGGCTGGCGCAGCTGTTGTAGTTGCTGGTGCTGATGATGGTGGTGTAATTGCGGAGATGACTTTGGGTGTTGATGAAATTGTAGTGTTGAAGAAGTCTTCGGAGAAACTGATCAGCAAACTGAAAGTCAGCTCCTTATATACCCAATTTTTATCTCAAAAATGCAATTTCCGTTCAAAACAACTTAAGTTTTGTTGGTTTTAGGGATCGTACTTTGTTCAGCTGTCAATCATCCGTCGATAACAGCCGATTTTCGAAAAAATTTTCCCAAAAACTTTGAACTTTTTGAGATTACCCTGTTTGCCCAGCCATTATCCCCCACATTTTGTCAAATTCTCACCTATTGTTCTATTGTAAAATAAAAATTCAGGGCGATCAAAATGTTTGCTTTAATGACTACCATCACGCGATGCTGCATCAGCCGTCGCCGAAGAGCAAACACAAAAGGGGTATATAAACCCTGCCTTTCAGAAGGCACATCACTTCACTTGCTTGACTTACAAGCTTCAGTCTTCTTCATTAGAAGCCATCACATCACCACTCCTCATCATCATCATCATCACCACTCATCATCATCATCATCATCATCATCATCATCATCATCATCATCATCATCATCACTCATCATCATCACAGAAGAACAACCAAGGTAATAAATACTTAGGTACTATTTTACTTCTTTTATTAGCTTATGTAGAGCCAGATTTTCAATGGCTTCAAACCGCAGACCTCTGTTTTCTGCTTTTAGATGCAGTTCATCAAAGCAGAAAACAGTGACTGTACCTATAAGGTCCGACCACCCTTGGTTCGAAGTAGCACTGGTTCAATGAACACTATTCCAACGTTTTCCGACGATGCAGAGAAGAAGCAGGTGGCGTTAGTCTAAGTTGTCCCCCTCGTCACTCATTCTTTTGACAGGAGTCTATTGGCTGTGTTTTCTTATCTTACTTCTTCTCTGTTATCTGCTTCAGATGCAACTCATTAAAGCAGAAAACAGTGGACGTGCCTACTATGTTCGACCACCCATTTTTCGGCGCTGGCATAGCTGGATGACTACTATTGCTACCTACAGCGACGAATTAGACACCAGGAGGCTAGCTTTGGTCAAGATTCTTCCACAAGCTCTCTGCAAAATGATCCAGGATCGCGGAATGCCGCAAGAATATTTTATCACGAGGAAATTGGCAACGGAACCCTTTGCCAAAATTGCTACTGATTGGGGTTTGTGTCAGTCATACTTAGAAACCCCCCATTCTGTAGTGTTCTTGTTTTATCCACTGCAAAAGGAGGAAGTCTCGCTGTCCTCGCTTATCGCAGACACAGGGTGCCTAACGGAGACTGACTTAAAGATCTACCTAGTTCAAATTTATCATGCACTTGAATGCTTGTGGGAAAACTATGGTTTGCTTATTCGAGGGTTTCTTCCGGTTAAAATTATGGTTCATCCTGGGGAAAAGGTACCACGCATTCAGGACTACGACGACATTGTTGAGAATTCCACAATGTCCGAAAACACTCTTATTGGAAAAGGTAAAAGCAGTTTTACCTTTGTCCCGCCGGAATTCCAAGAAGCAGAATCAGTTCCCTGTGGTCAACTCCTAGTCTTTCAGTTTGGTCAAACTCTGTATTTTATGGCTACTGGAAAATTTTATTACGGAGTGCCAGAGTGGCCATTGTCAGTATCCGATTCTATGCGCCAATTTATCATGTCCTGCTTGCAGTCTGAAAGAGTGAAATTTTTTGACGTGAAAGACACTCCTCTATTCAGAGAAGCTGAAGAAACTTTCAAAGAGTTTTCTGGAGTATAGTTGTACATTGTTTCTGACTATAAAGGAAGTATCTAAGTAAAATATTTATACAGCGACTTATTGGTGTAGTTAATCTTTACCCATTTGCCTTGTTATTGCATACATGAGGGTTGAAGTAGAATATTAACTTGTTGAGTTACGTTATGTGTACATGTATTACATACTAACTTTTTAATTCAAATCTCCATGTGGTTTATTTCGTGTTATGTAAGACCTCGTATGAATTAAATTTTTTAAAACATTTCATTCAATAATCTTGCAGTCATAGCTTAAAACGTTATTTTGAATTATTTTTTGTATACGCTGGTACACGAACTCTGACGCAACTTGGTGCTACTAATGCGACGTACCTCAGCTAGCAGAGCGTTTGTTTATTCAATAAAGTATCGATTGAGTCCCACAGGAGTGTGAATGTTTGGAACCTTCGGTAATACATAACGTCATTTTTCTTTCTTCTGTTTTAGCATGGTTATTAGATTTGTTAAGGCAGAAAGCAGTTGTCAAGTGTACAAAGTTCATCCAGCTATTGCTCGAGGAAGCCGAGGATGTTTGGTTTCCTTGGCACAATACATTCAACACAACCATGGTGCTGTTCGTGAGATGATTGCAATGGCTAAAATCGTACCATTGGCTGTTTGTGATATGCGCTCAAACGATCAAGGTATCTTGGTTCCCTTAGAATACACTAAGACCAGAAGACTCAGAATGGAGCCCTGCGTGATGATTCCTCAGGACTGGGCTGTCTGTCAAAATTATTTGGAAGACCCCAGATCGAGGATTTTCCTATTTTATCCATTCAATTCCGACGAGCGTTTTTTGTTTTCGTTCATACAACGTCGCGGACCTATGACAGAAACTGACATTAAAATCTACCTTGTGCAGATTTATCTTTCGCTGCATCGTTTTTGGTCACTACATGGTATGATTTACCGAGGGATGTCACCATCCAATCTTATGATTGATCCTGTTAAGAAAATTCCCAAGTTCATTTGCTTCAATAGTGCAGCTGAGGTTTCTACAGTGTTGGAAAATGTTCATATTGGAATGGTAAATTCTCCAATAATACTTCAGCCACCTGAATATATCGGAAAAGAAAAAGTACCTGCCGGTCATTTGCTTACTTACCAGTTTGGCCAAACCCTGTACTTCATGGCAACAGGAAAGTACTATGTTAGACATGAAGAATGGCCACTGACCATTTCCCATATGATGAGGCGTTTCATAATGTCATGCCTGAAGCCATTTAAACGGGTCAAGTTCTTTGGAGTGAAGAAGACGGCTATGTACAAAGAAGCCGTGAAAACATACCACGAATTTATTGAACTCTATTACTTTTCTTGTATTTTAGATTCCATGCAGAACATAGATGTTCTACAGGTATATTATAGTTACAGTAAAACATTAACTAGGTGTTTATGTTTTCAAACATTTTTTTGTCTTTGGTCTTTTTGTTTCAGGAAGCTATTAACATAACATTTGGTTCATCAGAAGCTTTAGAGCAGCACATGTCAAGACCTCTTACAGAAGAAGAAGTTTCCACATTGAGAAGGCTACTTGTTCGATACTTTATTAACCAGCCTGGGCAAATCCCTCTGCTCAGCACGCTAATTTCGAGTGAAGCAACAAAGCAGACTAATCCAGACAGTTTGCAAGAACTCTTCCTCGAAGATACCCGCCCAGGTTCTTATGTGTGTAGTGGATGTGTAAACTCCAAACCAAGGAAGCTGCAAGTAGTGCAGTCAATTCACAACTTTTGCGCTCACGCTAAAACCCACATTTGGTGTAGCCAGTGTAGTGCTAATCACACTAGGCATACAATACAGCGACAAGGAGCCAAATTTACAAGATTTTGCTGCAACTGCGGTTGTTTTAATCCAGAAAATCCTACGTGTCATTTAAACCTGCTCGGACCTTATGTAGCTTGTTGCTCTCACGGTCTAGGCTGTCAGAAGCTCGGCTTAGAGTGCTGTTCATCTTTATGTATTCACATTCCTTTATTGCTTGGCTGCTGCAAACACGGGTTAAGCTGTCATTTCTATAATAAACTGTATCCTGCTTGTATCTTTGAATAGTTTTAGAATGACTAAAACTGCAGTTATTGGTCTTACTATTGTTAATTGTCCCAAGATAGGTGCTATAGCTTTGGAACTGTCAGCACTTATGCTAGAGAATTATCAGTTTACAAAAGAGTTGCTGTTCCGTAAGTTACGAGGTCCAATCAGCATGGAGAGTTTGGACTGTGATCAATATTGGCATGTGTATCATGAGCTCAAATCCATTGGGGTCAACTATTCTACAGACGATTCACTGCCGACGTTTCAACAAACAATGGTTCAAATGGCCAAAATCTTCCACTCTGAAAAGCCGGATATTATTGTCAGTAAAGGTTCCGCTCAAGTCAGTCTTCTAAGGAATGGTTTGCTCATGAATGGCATACAGACAGAACTGGTTGATGCCAGCAGTCTCGGTTGCCCTAGATTCAGTCAGCTGCCTGTCGCTATGGTTACGCCTTGTCCTGAACATATGTTTACTTTGCCAACAACGACGAAGCACTGCGCCAGACATCGTGCGTTCCAGCTTCTCTTATACATGGCTGGACAAGGAGAGGATGAGTGTGACTGTGAAGGTAATTATTTTCCGTTAATTTGATTTTTGCAATACTTAATCTGAATCCTTCTGCCTTCTCATCACAAACTACTTTGTTAACTTATTGTTTTAGGCTAAAGAAGAAAGAACAACAAAGAAATACTGTAACTCTTTTATTGTTTACATTTAACACATTACATAATCATATTAATCATTAAACAGTTTTATCCAAATCTGTTCTTTAGTAGATTTACCATGACCGTAGGCGGATACAGGTACATTGACGTCATTCAGGAATAGCTTAAATTCTTCAGCATCAGGTGGCCTATGCTGCCTCATAAATGAAGGAAGTAAGATAAACTTAATCATATCTATAGCATTAGAAAATTCCTTTTCAGATCCGTCTGGAAAAGTTGCAATTAAATTGCCATTGTCAGATATCTTCACTTTACCTTGAATTGTGTGAAGTAGTAGTTTACCTTTTGCCTTATAAGCCTTAGGAATAAACTCCAGCACCCAACTCAGGTTTTGTTCTGGTGTACACAGATTTGATATCAATTTCTTCTTTTCTTGTTCATTTGTGCTGCTATCATTCAGAATATTAAGCACATCTTTTGCAAATTTGGACTGACTGGATACCTGGTCTTCCGTCACCAACACGTACCGTTTATGTGACATGTCTCAAGACTGGTAAGATTGACTGTGAAATCAGTTCCAAGTAAGGTAAGTTGGTTTCTAAAATTTTCCTTTTCTTTGAATCAGTAGTACTGGTATCTGATAACAAACGCAACTGCTGTAGTTTCCGTTTAAGTTTCTTTCTCAAAGTTTTATCCAACTCTAGGTTGTCGTTGTAAAGAATGTTATAGCAGATTTCAGTGATGGCCTTATAGAATGAAGAAGGTGCCTCCTCAAGAAGTTCACGAAACCGATGTTTGTTAACGCCTGCTGCCAATAACCGGATCAGTGGAAGGTTGTTCATGAGTGGCTGCGACATTTGTTTGAAATGTGACTACAATCAAGCTTATATGCTTTGGACAAGAGGCTAAATTAAGGCAAGTAAACTAT
>JASAND010024197.1:0-58288 GCA_030248195.1 Trissonchulus latispiculum
AACGTATAGCCCTGGATAAAAGTTTGTTTCTCGTGAAAACTAAGTTGGCTTGATTACTTCTTGGAAGAGTAGATGGCGAATGCGACAGCTCATCATCGCTTCTAACCTTCAATGCAAGTCAACCTGATTCGGAGATGGAGCATTTGTGGAAATTGGAATCTATTGGAATCATGGATTGTCCTTCTACGACGGATGATGACGCAGCTATTCAGCAATTCAATGCTTCTGTTCAGTTTTTGAACGGAAGATATCATGTGAGATGGCCGTGGAAAGAAATGGTGCCTGACTTACCAGGTAACTATCAGCTATCACTTGGTCGTCTGAAATCTCTTTTGAAACGCTTAGATCCTACGCCTGAGGTTCTGGATAAGCATAACAGCGTCATTCAGGAGCAATTGTGCAATGGAATAATCGAAGAGGTCACAGAAAGCTCAGAAGAAGGCCCCATCAAGCACTATATCCCGCACCATTGCGTAATAACTCCTTCAAAAGCGACAACGAAGTTGCGGGTAGTGTATGATGCATCAGCTAAGATGTCGGGGAAAAAGAGCCTTAATGAGTGCTTGTATCGAGGTCCAGTCCTGCTGAATGATCTTTGTGGTTTATTGATACGGTTTCGAATGAGTCCTATTACCATTGTGAGTGACATTGAAAAGGCATTTCTTCAAGTTGGACTCCAAATACCAGACAGAGATGTCACCAGGTTCTTGTGGCTTCATCATCCTGAGCAGAAGGTTTCTGATAACAACTTGAAGATTTTAAGATTCTGCCGTGTTCCTTTTGGGGTAATTTCAAGCCCTTTTTTGCTCAATGCGACTATCACTCACCATCTGAAACAGCGTAGCGGCGTAACCCCTAATGAAATTCTTCTCAGTACCTATGTAGACAACGTCATTGTTGGTAAGTCATCCATTTTGGAGGCCCGATGTTTCTACACGGAAGCTAAGCAGTTATTCAGTGAAGCCTCAATGAACCTTCGAGAGTGGATTTCCAATTCGAAAGAATTAATGGAGTTTATTCCGGAGAAAGATAGAGTTAAAGGCAGTCAAGTCAAAGTTCTTGGTCTTCAATGGAATACAGAAACGGACGTACTTGGAGTTGCGTTGCCAAAGGAAAGTTCATCTGAGAAGATCACGAAAAGAAGTATTTTGCAACAATCTGCTCAATATTTCGATCCCCTAGGCCTAATTTCTCCAGCGACAATTGGTTTTCGATTGTTACTGCAGGAACTGTGGCGTCAACGTATTTCCTGGGATGCAGAACTGCCAGAAGAATTTTTGGTAAAGTGGTATGCTCTTAGAAAAAACATTGGGAGCAGCTCTATGTTTGAATTTCCACGATTTCTAGGTCTCCAGAACAAAGATCAGGTCGAACTTCATTGTTTTGTTGATGCATCGGCGAAGGCATATGCCGCTTGCATTTATTTCCGTTTTGAAAATACAGCTGTGAAAGCGCGACTAATTTTCAGCAAAACTAGACTTGCTCCTTTGAAGCCAGTTTCGTTACCTCGTCTAGAGTTATTGGCTACCTTGATTGGAGTGAGAGCAATGTCATTTGCCTCGAAAGAGTCTCGGCTTCAGTTTGTGAAGCAAGTACTCTGGACAGACTCAAAATGTGTTCTTCAATGGATTAAGACCCGAAAACTTATGCCAGTATTTGTAGAGAATCGCCTTCGAGAAATACGTGCCGCTGTTATTTCTGAATTTCGATATGTTCCAACAGCTGATAATCCTGCAGACATTCCGAAGAGAGGAGCTGATATCACAAATCTTTGTTCGAATACTTTGTGGTGGAACGGTCCTGATTGGCTTTCTAGCACCGAAGATAACTGGCCAATTGATACTTTAGTTGAGCCTGATTGTTATTCAGAGAATTTTGCGGATCCTTCATCATCACTCACAACTACGGTCGCAACATCTCCTCTTTTGGATATAAACAAGTATTCTTCCCTTTCTCGACTTTTTCGAGTCACAGCATGGATTTTCCGATTCATCAGTAGCTGCCGTAAACAACCACCAGCTTCTACTTCGTTGACAGCGGAAGAGATTGCAACTAGCAAAGTGTATTGGACACGAACTGTCCAAGCTGAAGCATTCCCTGACATTATTGTAGCTTTGACTACAAAGAAGCACCATAACATGGTCGGTCAACTCAACCCAGTTCTGGACAAAGACAGAGTAATCAGATTAAAAGGACGTTTGAAGAATTCAGATCTGCCGTATGACGCGAAGTTTCCTGTGCTGGTGCCCAGAAGACACCACCTCACCAAACTCCTTATAGATGCCTGTCATAGTCGGCTCGGACATGCTGGTTTTCAGCATACCTTGTCAGAACTTCGACAAGAGTACTGGGTCCCTCATGGACGTCAAGAAGTGAAGCGTATTTTGAAATTTTGTCGTATATGCCGCAGATGGGAAGGTGGCTCTTATAAGCCCCCTTGCCCACCTCCACTGCCTAGTTTTCGAGTACAGCAGTGCCGCCCTTTCTCTTACACTGGAGTAGACTATCTTGGCCCGCTGTATATCAAAGTCAATGAACAACGAAAGAAGGTGTGGGTATGCCTATTCACCTGTGCTGTTGTCCGAGCGATCCATCTTGAACTAGTTGAAGATTTGACTGCACAACAGTTTTTGTTGTGTTTTCGTCGATTTGTTTCTCGTAGGGGGAGGCCCCTGAAGGTGATTTCGGACAACGCGAAGCATTTTAAGCTTACTAAATCAAGTCTGGAACGCCTGTGGACTGAATCAGTTCGCAACAAGTCCGTTTTGGACTATGTTGGCGATAACGGAATTCAATGGCAGTTTATCACAGCGTTGTCTCCATGGATGGGTGGTTTCTATGAGCGATTGGTTGGATCGGTGAAACGATGTCTCCGGAAAAATATCCAGTCAGCAGCTTTGACATATGTCCAATTGGAAACTGTTCTAACCGAAGTCGAAGCTATCCTGAATTCAAGACCGCTTGTTTATGTGAGTAACGAGCCAGATGAGTCAATCTTAACTCCTAGTCATTTCCTTTCCGGAAGTCCTGTTTTAGGTTTTCCGTCAGCAAATGACCTGGAAGATGCCGACTACATTCCTAGAGTGGAATCATCGAAGCAGTTGCTCGATAGCTGGAAAAAGGGTCAGAAATTGCTCGATCAATTTTGGATTTCGTGGCGAAACGAATATCTTCAGAGCCTCAGGGAAAAGTGGTCTATCAAAAAGGATCGAGGATCCGTCGATCGAATTCCAAAAATTGGCGACATTGTTCTAATCAAGGACAATCTCCCTCGTGGTCAGTGGCAACTTGGTTCCATTCATGCTACGATTCCAGGTCAAGATGGTAATGTCCGTTCTGCCGTGGTACGCTTACCCTCAGGGAAATCATTGGAGCGGCCTATCCGACTGCTCTACCCAATTGAGATGGATGATGCCGTGCCTGCAGAGATTGAGCCATCGTCGAATGATGATCCAGCTGCAGAGCCTGCTCCGAAGACGAGACCACTCCGACAGTCTGCCGAAGCCGCCAGACGGATGTTCCAAGACCTTGCTGCTCGGGAGTGTGTCGAGTCTTCAGCTCGACAGCAGACGCTAGACTGAATTATGAAAAGATAAACTAATTTACATATTCTGCAATAAATTACTTCCTTGTTTAACTTCAGCCTAATTTGCATATTTCTTTTCTTGTTTACAAAACCTTTGTTACTTTTTCACTTGGCTTTTGTATTATTAAAGACATGTTGTTTAGTTTCTCGGCTTCAGTTTTAATCAGTATTAGTGTGCTCTCTCATTCAGCCGTTTCGACAGACTTAACCACTGGAGATAGCTCAAAGGCTGTAAGAGCAAAAATGTTCATGTTTGAGTGTTCTTTCTAGCCATACCAACCAATCCCGTGTCTTGTCTACCTACTGGGAGCTTAAGGCCAAAAACCAAAACTTTCTTATCTTTTGGCCTAAGAATACGGGACTGGTCCTAAAATGCTAAAGAGCACGGAAATAGGTTATTTCGTAAGTTTTAGCCCTTTGTGTAAAGGATTAAAGCCGTAGGAGTCAAAAATACCCGAAAGGAAACCAGCACCTTAAGGTGGTGATTCCCTTTGGTCACAAAAGTTTGCACCATTATTACTCATTCATTACTTGGAGTTAAGAAGCCATTTTTATATCAAAATCTAGCTTGGCATTATCTCATTTTAATGCAAGCCACGAAACTAATGTTGCTTTTCTAAAATATTTTTAACACATTTTAGAAGAAGTATAATTTTCCAGAATTTTTGCAGACTCAAGTAAATTTTTTCGCGAGACATCGGTTATATCATTCGATACCTCCATCAAATAGCTGGGGACGATTTTTTATTTATTGTGAAATCGCTCCTCGTTATAGAGAAATTAGCTGAAATGTGTGCGTAACCTGTATTTTGCCTACTTTTTCCAAATTTGTCAAGCGATTACTTTAGCTAGAAAGTAGCAATCGCGGCAACTAAAAAATCGTCCCTGGGTATATTTGTGCAGAACACATTTGTTCAGTAGCAACCCTCCAGCTTACATGGTGAATGCTCCACAATCTTTGGAAAAAAATTGGTCGTGTATTTGCAAAAACTACATTTTTCATGATAGCAGCCTACGGGATAGCTGTTGGAAGATGATCATCCATCGGATAATTTGCCCCTGTGAGACTTTCAGATCGACGCCCTTAGTTTAATTTTCCGGCTTGCGTAGTTCAAGAAATGATGGATTATTTGATTTTTGCAAAAATGACAAGTTTTCGACGCCAAAACAAGAATATCGGCTATATCGCACGCTAGAGAAAAGATAGAAAGTTGCTTTAAAATGCAAAAATGTGAAGCTCAACGAGATCTTTCAAATGAATATAGTCATAACTGTATAGCTGCCGCCAAACTTTCAGAAATTGGGAAAAACCGCCCTGATCGGAAATCTCGAAAATTTGAATCGGGATTGCGCGGAGGGTGTTAGAACGTTAAAAGAATGTATTTCGGAAAGTTTTGCCAAATTTCATCCTGATTTGCGCCGCCAACCAACAATTTGTGCCCAAAAGGAATCACCACCTTAAATGGGGGGGGGCGATTTTTTCGCCTTGGTCTACCCTTATGGTTCGAAAAAATTTTTTGTCTCCGATTGGGCATAGCAGCTGCCCTTAGAGTAGATCGAGGTCGCTGATTTAAAAAATCGTATCGAGAGATCGATTCGATCGATCGGTCGATCAAAATCGAACAAAAAATCTTTTGCCTCCGATTTTTGCGAAGAGTCGCCCCTAGGGTAATTCGGGGCCGCTGATTCCGCATCTGCATTCGAAATTTTGATCCGAGCCGCCAAAATAGAGTTATTGTCGAGTTTTTAAAAAATCGATGAAAATCGATTTTTGCTGGCGATTTTTATGAAATTTTGACTGCAGATTCGGAATCAGCGGCTCGAATTACCTGAATTTTTTGATCGATTTTGATAGATCGATTTTACTGATTTTACGATTTTTGAAATCAGTGACCTAGATTTACTCTGAGAGCAACTTCTCAGCCAAATCGGAGACAAAAGATTTTTTCGACCCATAAGAGGAAGGGGGGATCAAGGCGAAAAAATTGCCCCCCCTTCTATCTAAATATATAAGTGCCGAACTTTTGGGGGGGAGGGGGGTCGTCGGAGAAAAACGGACTGAAATTGGGTATTTTTAGTGTAAATTTTGCAAAAATTTTCAAAAATGTCCAAATTTTTGGATTACACTGTTTATTATTGCGAGAAGTACACGTTTTAGCTGCATTATAAACATTCTGACTCAATATTAACCTTATTTTGGACTTGGAAACATGTTGGCAATTAAGTTTCCGAGTTTAAAAACCATGTCTAATGTCAAAATCACTTCATAGTTGAATGTTCGTTTGCATTATAATCGGTTGAGAATGCGATTTTTGGCATAAAAGTTGAAAATTGTTTGGGGGATCCTGGAGGGGGGGGGGTTGGGGCGCCTCCAGAGGAGCCCATAGTTTCCTTAGGGGGGGGGGGGGGTGGGGGTGGTTGAGGTTGGGATCCCCCCAAAATTTTCGACCAAATTTACCCCCCCCCCCAGATTTTTGGACTTACCCTCCCTCAACTTTTGGCTACCCCCTCCCTGAACCCCCCCAACGATTTTTGGACCCAAACAGTTAGCTAAAGTTGGTCGAAAAATGGTCATTTTTTGAAAATGTTTTCTAAAATTGTGGCCTAAAATCGCTTTAAAACGGTGCAAAAACGCCTGAAACGTTAAGAGAACAAGCCTTATTTTGATGAAAAAGGGCTAAATTAACGAAAATTTTGCATTTTTAGGCCATTTTTCGAAGTTTCTGAGGTCCGCATTCTGGGGGGGGGGAGGGGTTGGGGGGTACCCCATCTCATTTCGAAGGTCGGGCAAGATTTACCCCCCCCAGCATAGGTGTACCACCTGTTTGGGTTGGGGGGGGGAGTAAAAAGTCAAAATCTGGCTTGGGGGGTCTCAAAAATCGCAAATTTTCAAAAAAAACTGTACCCAATCTGTACCCAACTTTTTTTCAGCTAAAAATGGCCCTTTTTGGACTTAAATCGACTATTTTCGACATAAATCTAATAAAAAACCATTCGTATTGCGTTTTAAAACCTATTTCTTAGCGTTTTTAACTGTTTCTAGACAATTTTTTCGGAAAATTTTTGAAAAATTGCAAAAATTTTTGCACAAATTTAGCATTTTTTCTCTTGTTTGGACCCCATTTTAGGGGGGGAGGGGGGTCTGAGCTCGGCTTGGGGGGGAGTAGTCGAGGTCGGGTATGGGGGGGTGAGGGGTCTGGCATCTCCGTGGGGGGATCTCACAGAGGGTAAACTGTAGCCTGGTTCACCTATGCCCCCCAGACCATAGGTGTAACGGGGATTTGGGTTGGGGGGGGGGGCCGGGGCCCTCCCCTGGAATTTGGGGGGGCCCTTTTTAGACCCCCCCAAACCCCCCACGACCCCCCCAAACCTCCCCCAAAAAAATTTTTCTATTTTTATGTCAAAAATCGCATTTTCAGCCATTGCTAATGCCAAAAAACATTCAACTATGAAGTAATTTTGACATTACACAGGGGTTTTAAACTCGAAAACTTGATTGGCAACATGTTTCCAAGTCTAAAATCAGGTCAATATTGAGCCAGAAAGTCCATAAAACCGTTAAAAACGTGTATTTCTCGCAATAATAAAAACTTTAAGCCAAAAATTTGGACTTTTTTGAAAAATTTTGCAGCATGTACCCTAAAAATACCCAATTTTTGGCCTTCGGCGCAACTACCCCCCCCCCCCCCCCGTGGGGGGGGGGGGCGGGGGCCCCCCAAAAATTTTGGGGGGGGCTTTGTAAAAATGGCTGGGGGGGTTACCCCCCCCCCACAATTATAGCCATGGGAGAAAACACCCACATTTTCGGATTTTGGCTGGAACTTTTTTATTATAAAGGGTTATCTGAGAACTTTATATACCATCGTACTTGGCGTACTTAGAACTTTCTTTTAAGCCTATTTGCACTTCTCTAAGTTGTACCGTTAGAGTGGTATAATGCAAAAAGTAGCGGGGGAAAAACCCAATGGGAAGGAAAAAACCCAAATGGGGGAAAATAAACCCACCCCTCACAGGTCTTAAAAATTGTTCTATCGCAATTCTGACACTTCCAGTGTAAAATTCAACCCTTTTTTAGTTAGTATGAACCAAAAAGCCCGATCTAAGTAGCTTTTTTTGAGATCTCATGTGCCGTTGAAAATGCTGCATCAACTGGCCAGGTTTCATAAAGTTTAACACATAAACATAGGGCAATTTTTGAAAAATGCTAAAAATGATGTAATTTGATAAAACTTATTATTCTATCGTGTAGAGAATGGTTTTTAAGTAGAATTTGCTGTTAAAATCCACAATTGTACCTGTACTGGGTCCTCCAGCTGCGAAATGGCACTTTTAAGGTTTTTAGCCCCTAGCTATATAGCCAGGTAAGCAAAATTGTCCGAATCTGACCGCATAGGATGACGCAGCGTGCTCGATAGTACCGTGCTATAGTCTCTATTTGTTTCCGTGTTGAGTTGTTAAAAAAATTTCAAAAAAATTTGGGTGGGTTTTTCCCCCCAAAGTGGGGTTTTTCCCCCGCCACGTTTGGCAATGTGCCAGACTAACGGTACAGTGGATCGGTCTAATTTTGGCTGTGTGCAAAGAGGAAGAGTTGCCATCATTGCAGATATTTGCAAAACTTTTCTACCCCAACCCAGTCAAAAGTTACATCGGTCCAAACTTTTGGTATATAAATTTTTGGATGGTTGAACCAAAAAGTAGTTGTCATGTCATAAAATAAGCAGGAGTGAACCAAATGACTTGATCTTTGCATACATAGGTTAGAAAGAGTCGCGCTTTCTGCTGCTATGTTTTGGAGCTCATATCTCCAACCCATGACCCAGGAGGCGGGGGGGGGGGTTTTCCCCCAAAAAGGGGTGGGTTTTTTCACCCCATGGCTATATACCTAAGCCCCAGACCCAAAGGTCCAAACTATGGAAGATCCCCCCAAACAGTTGGGGGGAAACCCCCGCCACCCCAAATCTCCGTTACACCTATGGTTCAAAGTGTTAATATTGCGTGAAATACACGTTTTTAACGGTTTTATTGACTTTCTGATTCAATATTGACCTTATTTTATACTTAGAAACTGGTTTATTCCTTGGCACTTTTTATGGGGGGGGGGCTCACCCAAAATGGGGAGGGGGCATATTTTTACACAATTTTTTCGAATTTTTGGGGGTTTTTTCTGTACAAACTGCAAAAATCGCTAAAAAAGGACTACAGTACCCTGCAATCATAAGGTGACAGTTGGCGATAATTGGAAGTTCGCGAAGCTGACGGAAATCGCCGAAGTTGACGAAAATCGCTATCAAGCTGCCAAAGTTCGCGAATTTCAGTTTTCGCCAACTGTCACCTTATGAGTGCAGGGTACTGTTAGAAACCAAAATCTAAAAATTCCACCGGAAACCGCAAAGAACAATTGCCTGCTAACGGGACGATGTCTGCTAAGTTTTTGTAGCATAGTGAGAGGCCACAGAAATAGATTATTCGGGATGGAGACTTGAAATTGCCCTGAATTGGTTTTTCAAACATAACTTTCGCTACAGTGGTCACAGAGCCAAAGTTCTTATACTATTCGACGCAGAATCGCACGCTCGTTCCAACGGTGGGTGTCCGGACGCGCCGCACCTCTGCAGAAAAGGCTAGGCACCAACAAACATGAAAGTAGTACGTCAACATTGTCAGTGTGAATCTTTGTGGATTGATGTAAAATTGTGTTCTGTAAATCATAGATTTGGGGTAATTTATAGGCCACCAAACAGCGGTCAAGAGGAAAGTAACTGCATCTTAGAAAACATTCAACTTGCTGTAAGTACTTCTGAAAACTGCTATGTAGTAGGGGATTTCAATTTTCCGTTTATAGACTGGACAATTCCAATAAGCAGAGGGAACGAAAATTCCGATTTGTTTTTAGGAACTATGGTAGAGCTTGGGTTGACACAGTTTATCTTGGAACCTACGTCAATTGATCCTCCTTTTAATATACTGGATTTGGTTTTCGGGCATACTCCTGTTTCAGTTCAAAATGTTCAATTCTTAGAACCATTGGGCAATACACACCATTTAACAGTAAAATTTGAAATAACTGTCAATATTACGAAACGTCAAACTCCCGTCAGGGGGAAAGATTTTAGTAAGGCCAGGTACCAAGATATTGAAGCTTTTCTTGATAGTATTGATTGGAACTTTGTTTTTAGTGAAAGCACTGATGTAGAATCGTATTGGTTTGAATATATGAATGTAATTAATGTTGCTGTGGATGCCTTTGTTCCGAATAAGTCGAAAAAGAAGCAAAGACACCACTTTCCGCTGTCGTTAGCTACAGTAACATTTATAAATCAAAAACGCAGAGCATGGTTAAAATTTCGACGGAACAGAACCCCAATGAACAGGAACATTTATGGAAGAACGAGAATTAAATTAAGACAAAATTTGAGGAAAGATCAGCTGACGTATGAAAGGAGGATTTCTGATAATGCGAATCTTAAGCAATTTTACAATTACATAAATAAGCGCTTAAATTGTATTGACTTAGTACCAAATTTATCGAATCCCAATGGTGACATTGCGGTTGACCCTCGGAGCAAAGCTGTCATGCTAAATAATCAGTTTTCGTCTGTGTTTGTTGAAGATAATGGTCTGGTTAATCAGTATGAAGTGGATAATGTTGTTACCGTAGATGATATTGATTTTACTGTTGTTGATGTGTACAAGGTTCTGAAGGGGAGACCTCGGAAATATAGTAGTGGGCCGGATGGGATACCTCCTGCTTTTTACAAAAGATTAGCGACCCAGCTGGCTTACCCTTTATTCCGAATATTTAAAGTGTCTTTGAATAGCGCTAAATTACCTGTTTTGTGGAAAAAGGCGATTATTACTCCCATATACAAACGTAAAGGTAGCCCTTCTGATCCTGCATCGTACAGACCGATTAGTTTAACAGTAGATGTATGCAAAAGTTTTGAGCAATTGGTTAAAGCGTTTTTAACTAAAAAGTTACACGAACGGAACTGTTTTTCCGGAAATCAACATGGGTTTGTTAAACGCAGATCTACGCTTTCTCAACAAATGGAATGTTGTGTGAAGTACTCTGAAGCGATAGATAGCGGTAATTGTGTACATGTTGTATTTCTTGATTTGGCTCGAGCGTTTGATACGGTACCACATGCTAAATTGTTGCAAAAACTAACCAGTCTAGGTATTCGCGGAAAGGTGGGTGGTTGGTTACGCGATTTTTTGACCAATAGAACTCAATGTGTTAAGGTAGAAAATATGTTATCTCCGGAATTACCTGTTAAAAGTGGCGTTCCACAAGGGTCAGTACTTGGGCCATTATTGTTTCTGCTATATATAAATGATGTTGATAGAGTCGTAAAGTTCTCGTCCATTAAAATGTTTGCTGATGACATCAAACTGTTCAAAGAAGTGAAAAGTTGGATTGATATTTGGTTGTTGCAATTTGATTTAGATAGCATTTGTATGTGGTTTGATGAATGGCAATTGACTTTAAGTGTGCCAAAATGCGCATTTTTTTGTCTTGGTAATTGTAAGTGTAATATATATTGCACTGTAAATGGTGTTGACGTCAAGCATGTTGATAGTGTAGCTGATCTTGGAGTGTTGTATTCAAAAGGTTTCGAATTCTCAGAACATTGTCATAAGTTAAAAGCAAAAGCATGTCAGAGATTGAACATGTTCAAACGTAGTTTTGTCAATCACGAACTGGATTTTCAAATAAGAATGTATAAAGTTTACGTTGGACCGTTGTTAGAGTATTGCACTCCTGTGTGGTCACCGAGGTATTTACGGGATATTGATGCTATTGAATCAGTACAGAGGAAGTTTACAAAATCCATCCAAGGATTGTCAGAACTGCCTTATGTGCATCGTCTACGTAGATGTAATTTGGAATCTTTAGAATACAGACGGCTAATTTTTGATTTGTGTTTGCTTTATAAAATTATACATGGACTAATTGATATTGACTTTGACATTATGTTTCGTTACGCGCCTGCCTCAGGAACACGTGGCCATCACCTCAAACTGTACCCACAAAGGTGTCGAATGATAAAAACTATGTCATTCTTTTGTCATCGAGTAATTAATTTGTGGAATGAACTACCTATTAACATTGTTTCAGCTTCTAGTTTGTCATCCTTTAAAACATTACTAGCAAACAATGACATCATTTGTCGTTATTTGAAAGGACGCGCCCTTCGAGAGACTTAGTCTTGCGCGCGTCCTAAACTATAAATTTATGAAACTATTTTCTTAACCCTCAGTCATGCGCTCATAGAGATTATACCTACCTGTGCTCTATCGACAGTTCGTATACGTATATATTTATGTTACTATTATGTTCAAGATGTTTGTAGGAAGTCGACCCCTCCAGTGGAATTGTACTGTTTGATTTTCGTATATGTATGTTTTTTCTATAGTAAAGGCGGGGAAAGCGCCAGAAAAGATAATGAATGAATGGTGGCATATATCAATCCTCGTTTGATTATATGCATATGGTATGCTGCGGGCCTCCGATGCGAGCAAACCATTATGGAAATAAAACTATGTATGTTTATATGTAATGCATATATATAAATATATGCGTAGTGAATGACCATACATACATAGTGTTAGAAGGGTGCACATGTAACCTAAAAAGTTATGTGGGCACGTTTTGCTTCGCTATCGGTTGGGTTACAGTCTGGGTAGGTAGATAGGAACGCAGCATATCGACGCCTAGGGGAACTGAGACTCAAGGTGTGCTAGGCATACCTAGGAAAGTTTCTGTTTCTTTATTTCTTCATCATGTCTTCTTCCATATTAAAAAGGCCATACTGGCTATCTGAAAGGCACTTGATTAATATTTATAATCTATAGTGCACTTCGGTTCGTGTGCGTATGTATATACGTATACGTCTTTTATCTATACTTGAGGTATATATATTTTTTCATTTTTATCTTTAAAAACGAAAAGATTTACAGTTAAAAATTGTGATGTTGATTAATTAGTCTCAGTTTAGTGGTTGTGCCTTTTGTTGGGGTCGCACATGTATGTAGTGTACACATATTCGTACGTATGTACGTATTGAGGAACAAAAGGCACAACCACTGCAGGTGGGTCTCCTCCACGCCTCCATATAGAAAGACATAAGTGCGTGCGAGGGGGGCGGATTTTTCACACCATTCATTCATTCATTCATTCAACATGTGCCAACGAGACACGCGCCGAAGGCGCGCGCGGATGGCCGCGCGTGACGACTCCATCGTCGCGGTAAAGTCACTCAAAAGAAAGAGGAGACTCTGCTGGTTCAGGAACTGCTTGAATTACTAAAATCAGGCGACTGGCTAGTGAGATATGACCATTTAAAGATTTTTGCTTCATTTTGTCAAAATCCATACAGTACCCTGCAATCATAAGGTGACAGTTGGCGATAATTGGAAGTTCGCGAAGCTGACGGAAATCGCCGAAGTTGACTAAAATCGCTATCAAGCTGCCAAAGTTCGCGAATTTCAGTTTTCACCAACTGTCACCTTATGAGTGCAGGGTACTGTAATTTTGTGTGTTTTTTAAGCTAAACATTTTTGAAAATTTAGGGTAAAATGGTAAAACTTGGCAATTTTTGGGGTTATGGGGGAGGTCGCCGAATGGGGGGCGGCTCGGCCCCATCACTTCCCCCCCACTAGGGATAAGCCAGCAGAAACATATTGCCAATCAGGTTTTTCGAGTTTAAGGTAGTGATTCCTTTTGGAGACATCAAATTTGAACCCTTATTACTCATTCATTACCTGGAGTTAAGAAGCCATTTTTATATCAAAATGGAGCTTAACATTTTTTCTAATAAATGCAAGAAAACTAGCTTCAGTTTTCGGAAACTATTTTACTGCATTTTCGAAGTACTTTAATTTTCCAGACTTTTTGCAGACTGAAGTAAATTTTTTCGTGAGGCATCGATTATATCATTCGATACCTCTATCAAATACCTGGGGACCCTTTTTTAGTTATTATGAAACCGCTCTTCGTAATGGAGATATTAGCTAAAATGTATATATGCGCAACCTGGTTTTTGCCTACTTTTCCCAACTTTAGCAAACGACCACTTTAGCTAGAAAGCAGCAATCGGGGCAACTAAAAAAGGGTCCCTGGGTATTTTTGTGTAAAACATGTCTAGGAAGTGGCAACTCTCTATCATGCATAGTAAATGCTCCACAATCGCTAAAAAAATTTGGTCATGTTTTTGCAAAAACTACATTTTTTATGATAGCAGCGTACAGGATAGCATTTAGAAGATTAATTAATCAACATAACGCCACGAATAATCGGCCTCGACGAGACCTTCAGATTGAGGCCATTCGTTTAATTTTACGGCTTGCGTAGCTCAAGAAATGGCCGATTATTTGATTTCTGCAAAATTGACAAGTTTTCAACGCCAACATAAGAAAATCAGTTATATATACATATCTCACTTAGAGATGCACCGGGGCCGGGGCCTGGAAATCGGGGGTCCAAATTGAATAATTTCAAAAATTTTCGGGAAAATTTAAATTTTGCAATAATTTTTGATATACAAACGTTACTATCGTAGTTTTCATTCATATCGTCGGGAAAACAAACGATTTGAAACGCTTTTTGACTTTCGAAAATTCAAAATTTTGGTCAAAAAATGTCCAAAATTTACAAAATTTTGCTAATTTTTGGCACCGGTCAGTACCGGGGCCTGACCACCGGGGCCGGGGCCTGACTACCGGGGCCGGGGCCAGGCCCCGGTGCATCCCTAATCTCACTATAGAGAAGGAAACGCTAGAAAGGTGCTTCAAAAAGCCAAAATGTAGAGCTCAACAAGATCTTTCGAATGAATTAATCATAGCTATACAACTACTGTCTAATTGTCAAAAAGCGGCAAAAACCGCCCTGAACAGAAACGTTGAAGTTTTGAAGCGGGATTGCGCGGAGGGTGTTAGAATGCTAAAAGAACTTATTTTGGAAAGTTTCATCAAATTTCATCCTGATTTGGACCGTCAACCAATAATATGTGCCCAAAAGGAATCACCACCTTAAGGTGCTGGTATCCTTTTGTGCAGTGCTTTTGTGGTGATTTTTTGAAACGCTATAACTTTCGCAATTTTGGGAGTTAGAAAGAGCTTTATACATCGTTTTAAAGCTTATAATCTGTACATTAACATGAGCTTACGAAGCTAGCAAAATTGGCAAAAAATAGCAAAAAACTTCCGACATGCTGACATCTGACAGACCGAATATAGACCAAAAATTTTTGAACATCGATTGCTCAAAACTGTAGAAACGGCCAAAATTTTTTCTTGTGCCATGATATGAAGGACATGTGGGCCGAGGGACATTTTTTGGATTTGGCTCAACAAGTCTCAGTACTCCAGAAAATCCGGCAAATGCGCGATGACACGAAATTTCGCAACTTTCTATTCAGTTTTCTCACAACTGGAGAAGTTTTAGCTCAAACCAAGAAAAATGTCCCTCCGCAATAGGGAGAACTTTCATTTTAGCCAAAAATCACGCGAATCCATTGGGCAGTTTTTGAGAAATCAATGTTCAAAACAAAATAACCGCAATTTTGCCAAAATGGTTTTTCGGCGAATTCCCTAGCTTAAAGCAACGAACTCCAGCGAATAGGTATTGATAAAAAGCGCAATTGGACGGTGTATCGATTGAGTATAAATAAGCCGAAATTGTCTGTAAGATTTGGCAGTAATTTTAAAAAAACTGATTTCGTCAAAAATGCCCATTTTTTGACCCCAAAAATTGTTTTTGGATTATACTGCCTTAACCACTAGAGATAGCTAAAAAGTTGTAAAAGCAAAAATGTTCATTTTGGTGCCCTCTTTCCAGCCATAACAACCAATCCGGTGTAGCGATTATGTATTGAGAGAATAAGGGCTAAAACCAAAACTTTCTTATCTTTACACCTAAAAATCCGGGACTGGTCCCAGAATGTTCAAGAGCACGAAAATACTGGATTTGGAAAGTTTCATCCACTTTCATAAAGAATTGAAGCTTGTAGGGTCGAATTTACACAAAGCGATACCATCATCTTAAATTAAAACCCTTGTCTAATGTCAAAATTACTTCATGGTTCAATGTTTTTTGGCATTAGCAATGGCTGAAAATGCGATTTTTGGCATAAAAATAGAAAAGATATTTTTGGGGGAGGTTAAAGGGGGTCGTGGGGGCTTTAGGGGGGGGTCTAAAAAGGCCCCCCCAAAATTCCGAGGGAGGGGGAGGGGGCCCCTCAACCCAAATCATAGGTGTGGCTGGGGAAAAAAGTGGGGGTGGGGGTTCAGAAAAAACAAGGGAGGGGGGTTTGACGAAAAAAGGGGGAGGGGGGTCGCGAAAACTCGATTTGGGGGGAGGGGTAAGAAAAATTTCGAAGTCGGTTTTTCGTTAAAAAATTGAAAAATTTAAAATTTTCACAATTTACAGCTATTTTTAACGATTTTTAGCTTAAATAAGCGAATTCTAGCAATTTTTCGCTATTTTTTGGAAGTTTTTTTGGAAAAATTTCGATTTTTTAGGGGGGAGGGGTCTGAAAAAAATCGATTTGGGGGGAGGGGTGGAAAAAATTTTTAGGGGGGGGGTTGGCGACCCCTCCATTTGGGGGAGTGGTCCCCCCAAACACACCTATGACCCATATCCCCGTTACACATACGCTCGCCCCCAACTTTTCGGAAGCCCCCTCCACAGGAAGAACTTTTTGGGTAAAATCGTTGTAAATTGATGCGCAAGGTACAACGATTTTACCATGAATTTACCACAAATTTTTAATGAAATTTTAATATTTTTTGATGGATTTACAATGATTATATCCGATTTTAGCATGAGATTATAATGAATTTACAATGGTTTTACTTCGGTTTTTATGCGTATTTACAATAATTTTACCACTTTGTAAAATTGTTGTAAATCTGTTGTAAAATCATTGTAAATGCAAATGCATCAATTTACAGTGTTTTTACAACTTTTACAACGAATTTACAACGTCTTTATAACGATTTTCCCATGTGGTAAACTTGTTGTAAAATCGTCGTATATGTTTACAACGTTTTTACAATGATCCAAAATAAGTTTAAACAATTTTATATATAAGGTATTTACCACATTGTAAATTCGTTGTAAAATCATTGTAGAAACGTTGTAAACATTTACCACGATTTTCCAATCAATTTAAAACAGCTGGGACCACTTTGGAGGGGTCCTCCAACGAGAAAAATGTTCGCCTCACCAAGGGCTTTCATTTGATAAAGTTGGAAATTTTTTTAAAAAATCGATTTTTGGCCAGTCCGGACCATGGTCAGAGCGCCACAGGCCGCTGGGCCACTTTGGAGGGGTTCTCCAATGAGACAAATGTTCGCCTCACCAAGGGCTTTCATTTGATACCAAACTTGGCCACTTTTAGAAAAATCAATTTTTGACCATTTTGGACCGGTCCGATCCCTGGTCAGGGCGCCACAGGCCGCTGGGTCCACTTTGGAGGGGTCCTCCAATGACAAAAAATGTTCGCCTCACCAAGGGCTTTCATTTGATACCAAACTTGGCCACTTTTAGAAAAATCGATTTTTGGCCATTTTGGGCATGGTCCACGGTCCGGACCCCTGGCGCCACAGGGGTCCGGCCGGCACCTACTATAGCCCACGTGGTAGTGCTCCCGCAGCTCACCCCACACTCCCCATATGAAAGCTCTACCTGCAGCGGACCATTCTATGGAAGAGGTTAAAGTTGGACCTGCGACACGGTAGGGGCCCACCTCCATCAGGGTGCCCCCCAGCCTCACGGATAGGTGCTAGAGCAAAACTAATCGGCCATTTAGATTCACCATATAGGGGTTCCTATTCGAATACGAAACCTCAGCCCAGCAGCTCTTATGTATGGGGCTGCATACTCCGTAGGCTCAGACCACCCCTTTTACACGTTAACTAGTGACCCCTGGCCAGGGCGCCACAGGAGGTCTACCAGCAAAACCTCGCTTCGGTCACATGTTCACGTTAGGGTGATGCTATAAATCCAATATGAGCACCAGGCTTTGAGCGCACCGCTCTGTAGACTGATTAATCGGACTTAGTTTTTTTTCCGGGGGGTCAAAAATCGAAAAATCCCAAGACTACACAGACCTATGGGGGGGGGGGGGGGTCCAAGCGCGAAAAAAATCGCCCTGAATCGCGGGGGATTCTATCCACAAAAATAGCAAAAGTTTATAGAAATTTTTTGTCCTCCGACCTCTAGGGTGGGGGGGGGGAGGGAGAAAACATGCAAGCGGCCAAAGCGCCTAATTTGCATATCTCGAGATTGGCTCGACCGATTCGGCTCAAATTTTCACAGCATGTACCCCTGCCCATAGGCTCTTCACACAGCGAGTTTGATCCTGATCGGTCCACTCCTCCGTGACTTATTAAAAAACAGATTCCAAAAAGCCGCGAACTCCCTTAATTTCCCTATTCTAGGTAGTGCGCTAACGTTTCAATCATTTTAGGCGCTGACTAGATTTCCTATTCTGCACCAAAAGCTGGTTTCAATCATTTTAAACGCTGGCTAGATTCCCTATTCTGCACCAAAACGCTGGTTTCAGTCATTTTAGGCGATCAGGGACGCACTTAAGGGGGGGGGGGGGCGGCTGGGGGCGGCCGCCCCCCCCGAAACCAGATGTAAAGAAAAAATTTTATTGTCCGCGCGCAGCGCGGACATAAAATTGTCGCGCCTTCGGCGCGAAATCAACTTTATTTTGCTTAATTTACCCTTATTTCGGCGTTTTTACCCTTTCAATAGCAACTTTTTTAAGATTTTCAAAAATTTTCGCGCCTTCGGCGCGAAATTTAGTAAATTTTTGCTTAATTTACGCTTAGTTTTGCTTTTCAAACCCGATATACAAAAATTTTTCAACTTCTGGGTTGCGTCCCCCCCCCCCAGACCCCCCAACTTTTTCCGAGGTCCGCCCCCCGCGACAAAAGTTTCTATGTGCGCCACTGTAGGCGATGACTAGATTTCCTATGTTACACCAAAAAGCTGGTTTCAATCATTTTAGGCGCTGGCTAGACATCAATCTGCACGAATCTATTGGCATTTTTCCGCTTTAGCCATTTTCCCTATTCTCCCCTTTAGCAATGACCGTTAGGGCATTTTTGTTACTAGTGTTTCAATCGGACTTCATTTGGGAAATTGCCAGCAAAAATTCGATTTTTAATTTTTTGTGAACATTGCTATAGGCAAAAATCGAGTAAAAATCTCCAGCGAAGCTAGAAAATTTGGCCTTGTGAGCGATTTTTTCAGTGCGAGCGTTGGTTGCAAAAGGGGCACCCACTTCTTTGGGGTAATGGTGTTTAGGCCTCGCACTACAGCCCAGGGGCATGCCCCCCCCCCGAAATCGAGACAACTGACAAAAGATATATAAATTTTTAATGAGTATATATCAGCAGCGTTGGTAAATATTTCGAAACAGTTTCGCCTGCGATGGTACTTTTGGACGAAAACATCCCACAGAGCACTAGATTTTGCATGCAAATCCTGTGCTTATTATAACCGTCTCTGTCAGTCTTTTCCCCCGCCCAGACCATGTTTTTGTGCGAAGTGGGGTTGTTTGGAATTCGTTATCAAAAGGCGCCAAAATTTTGATTTCATGTCCGAGCTGCACCTGGGACCTGGGAGATCTGGTATATATATATACTGGTTTTTTGGAGAGTTTGTCACTGATTTTCTGGGAGTCTGACTATTTATGTATATTACGTATGTATATATGTGCTTTCAGCTGAACAATTATCGATATTATCATATATATATATATCTGAAGTAAATCAAAGAATGTTTTGGCAGTCCCAACCAACCACTCAGAGTCAGATAAATGTGTTATTGGAAAAAGAGGTATGTAAACCAATAGGTGTGTATACCTTGAGAAAAAGTTGGGGGCTGGGTTTATTTTAGGCGAAAAAAGTGGGGGAAGCCCCCCCACTAGTGGGGGGGGGGATAAAATAGTCTGAAAATGCCAAAAAATATATATACAGTAAAAATAGCCTGTTTTCTATATATGTATATACAAGAACCAAAAATGCTCCTTCGTCGCATGTAAAATACATATGAGTACTCTCAGGCAGGTTGTACAAACACGGGAACTAGCCTGTAAAATGCATATGAGTGGCGTTGAGGTTGTAAATTAAGGAAAACAAGTTGCAACGGCTTTACATATGAGCCTGTCCTACAACGAGGCTCATATTGGCGTATGTCATAATATAATTTGTCGAAATTTGACCTTCATATAAATTGCACGTAAAGCTTTTCATTACAAAATTGTCCTTCACACATCTTGTCGCTAAGACATTATACTGTGCATACGCATTATACGGCATGCCACTCTGCGCTCTGACTCAGAGCCATGTGGGGAAAGCATTACGTATGTGAGAGTAGTGTGTCATAGTGTTCCGACAATACAGTAGGTGTACTATAGTGCTTCCGGAAATAGTAGGTACCATGGTGTTTCGGGAAACATCAGCTTGCATATGTACAGTTAAACTTGAGGTGTCGCAGTTCACTTCGTTCTGTCCATTTCTTTCAAGCGAAAATGTTTTCTTTTTTTTTTTTTTTTTTCTTTTTTTTTTTTATTTGGACCTGGGGCCTGTTGCATAAAACTTATTAGTAATAAATTATTAGTGATTAGTTGATTAGTTGATTAGAGTAGCGTTGCATAAAACTTGCCGAAATTTGATTAGTTATTAGTTGATTAGTGATTAGTTGATTAGTGATTAGTGAAAAATTATTAGTGATTAGTAATAAATTATTAGTTATTAGTTGATTAGTGATTAGTTGATTAGTGATCAGAATTTTATTAGTCTAAAATTTGATTAGTGATTAGTCGGGGACTAATAAAATTGGAACTAATAAAATGATTTCGTTGCATAAAGCTTTGGATTTTGATTAGTTATTAGTCTACACTAATCAAAATTAGCAAATTTTTGATTGGTCAAGATTCTCCAATCAAACTTTAATGGGGACTAAAAAAATTGAATAACTTCCGAATTTGCACAACTCTAGATCTAAAACTTTGTATTACGAATAAAATAAACATTTTTCAATTACGCTAATCTAACTTTATTGATTAAACGACACCTAAAACAAACTGTTTCCTCAAATACCTCATGAATAATTACAATAATATTTATTTATTAATTTTCATATATTGTATCAGTATTGTATCTGTTTTACATCTCTGATTCTTTCCAGTCAAGCTGTGTCTTGATTGCGTAAATGCAAGATATTACTTAAATTTACGAGTTATACCGGTTCAGCAATTTAATGGTCCCAAAGCTAATTTTTTATTTGAAGTAAACAATACAATAAAATATAGTGGAGAGTAAAAAATGAAGTGTGAATCACAGAAACGTTCCCGCATCTTTTTAAAATTGTTACAACTTGTACTGGTTGCTTCTTCTTACCGAATCTAACTTTTCCGCTTGAGCCGGTGTTTTTTATACAAAATCAGTATTCATTTTCTCTATTATATATTTGATTATTTTTATTTCATTAACATACTTGAACACGTGTTGTAATTCAAATAACGCTAAAGTAAATACTCCTGTGGTAACAATTTCCTAGGACTTTTAATTCCCACTTTGAGTTAAACTATTTGGAGTTGCTTTAGTCTTTCTCTCGAAAAATTGCTTGCCTAGACTAACCTAAGCATGAATATGTTCCATGTTAAAGTGGTGGTTTTCTTAAGCTCAGCCTTTTTTGAATCGTTATACTTTTCTTAATTTTTGGGGTTGGGAAATGATTTTTACATAATTTGAAGGCTTGTAATAAGTACATACATTTTGCTCGTTATTCGTAACTGGAGATTAATATATATATATATATATATATATATATATATATATATATATATATATATATATATATATATATATATATATATACTTTTCTGACATACCAGAGTTGAATATAAATCGTCGATCAATAAACATTGATCAATCGATCAATCAAGCATTGGCTAATATTTCTTTGTGCTTTGGTGCAGGACAGATGGGCTGAGGGTGAGGGATATTTTGTTCAGATTTCGCTCAGCAGGCACTGACGGTCAAGAAAATCGGCCAATGCACTTGGCGCAGAATTGCGCGATTTCGCATTGAGTTTTCTTGTGACGCGAAACGTTTTAGTCTAACCAAGAGTACATAATAACTAAGAGTATGACAAGCGCAGCACTCTTAGCTATCAGGCTGGGTACATCATCTGCACGATAACGGCCTACCCCCCACAAATCAGACCTTAGTGACCCCCCCACAAAACAGACCCTAGTCAGCCACCCCCCCCACAAAACAGACCCTAGTGGATTTGACCCCCCCACAAATCAGACCCTAGTGAAATGCCCCCCCCCACAAATCAGACCCTAGTGAAATCCACTAGGGTCTGTTTTGTGGGGGGTGGCTGCCTAGGGTCTGTTTTGTGGGGGGGGGGGGGGTGGTTGTGTTGGGGGGGGGGGGGGTGGGGGGGGGGTGGGGGGGGGGGGGGGGGGGGGGTGTGGTGCGGGTGCTGTGTCCTCCCGGCCTGGTGGGGTGGGGGGGCTCCGCTTTTTTTTTTTTTTTTTTTTTCTCTAACTCAAAAAACATCCTTCCGCAGAATGCGAATTTTCACTCTGCCAAAAAATCTCACGAATCTGTTGCGTATATAGATGAAGAACACGAGAATAAGTTATTCTGTAGTCTTGGCTATTTTGGCTTTGGATTAAAGTCGTAATAGTGAAAAATACCCGAAAGGAAACCAGTATGAAGCTTGTCTATATCTTCACTGTTTACAACGTGACCTTAAAAATGGTTGAATAATTTTTCCCGGAAATCTTTGACAGGTTGGTTAAATCTGGAAATATGAGGCAGGCATACGCACAGCAACCAACAAGCGGACTCCTCACAGAGTTTGGACCTCAGAAACAACTGAAAGCCTCCGCAAAAACTTTGGAGCATAGAAAAGAAAATTAAAGACAGTCAAAAAATCCGTCGCCTGCAAACTATTCGGTAAAACTCAAAGAAAATCGCAGCTTTAGTAATTTTGACTAATTGACTATATATATGTTGCCATGCCAGTTAAAATTTTCACAGGAGCAGGTTGCAGCAAAATATGCAGCAACGAGTTCAGCGAGCATTGGGTTTTGCAACGTTGGTAGATTAATGCCTGCTTTTGTTTCCGTTAGCTGCACTAAGCTGTTGAGGCTGATCACTAGTTGTTGTAGGTAGCAAGGTTTTTGAGGCTAGTGTTAAACAGTGACAACTGCGTTCTAATGTTCATTTAAATGTTATCACGATTTTGAATATATAACGCATGAATACATGGTAACTGTTTATCAAGGCGTACGTACAACAGCGCGAAACCTAAAAATTAACAAAGTTTGAATGGCCTAAATTTTTTGGGTGATGGCCTAAAAAATTTGAGTCGTTGAGGCCATTTGGCCTAAAGTTCGGCGACCAAAAAACCCTTGCAGGTAGTATAGGTATATATTGCAGCGCTAGAGGTATTGTAAAAGATTTCATTATATAATTAAAAAAGCTTAGTTTGGATGTATTTGTCTATTACACTGATTTTAACAATGTTACGCCAAGACGTATTTAAAAAACAGTAACGTATTTCAAACCATTTTTAAAAAATTTGCTAATTTTTTGTCCTACAAGAAAGTGCAAATTTTGATGCAAAATTTGTTCTGCTTTAATTGTTGGAATTTACTCAACAACTGCCGACTTGCATATAATTTTTTAAGTTGGGCTTTAACGATTGGATTTAATTGTATTTAATCCGCTTTAATCGGACCGAGAAGCTTTAAATTATGCAATTATTGATAAAAAATACTAACAAAAAATATATATTTGTGAGTTATCTTTCGAATTTCTGAAGTTCAAATTATAGAAGAGGTATGAGGTAACCTAGCATCAAGGCTCAAGATTATAAAGCTAAGGTTAACTTTTACGTTAAGTATGCCAATGCATTTTTGGGAATTTATGTGGCTGAAGGTGTTTTACATTGCGCAAATCATCCCCGTAAAATTGGAAAATTGGTTTAACCGCAGCTTATTTTCTAAAAATAGCATTACATAGTTTTTTATGCTTAAGCTTGATTTTTATTAGTGTAGCAAAAACTGATTAGTCGCGAAAAATTTTATGCAACGCTACACTAATCACTAATCACTAATAAGGAAGCTTCACTAATCACTAATAACTTCACACTAATCATTAATCAAGCTGCACTAATCACTAATAATTTTCAGCTAATAATTTATCAGTCTAGACTAATAACTAATAATTCTACACTAATAAAAATAAAGTAATCACTAATAGTTTTATACAACGCTGGACTAATCGCTAATCAACTAATCAACTAATAAACTAATCACTAATCACTAATCAACTAATAATTTTTATGCAACGGGCCCCAGACGTGTGGCGGACAGGAAAATAATATGGTCCGGGAAAATCATATGGTCCAAAAAGCTAATAATACCGTAAAATAGCCCGTTTTCTACCTGTGAATGAAAGGAAAAGTGTAAAAATTCAGTTTGTGACAAAAATTTTTAATAAGGGTGGAAAACCTTAAATTTGATTTGGAGGGGGGGGGGGGGTAAGCATCATCTTCATTTAATCCAAGCGCTTCGTCAACTTCTCGATCCAAATTTCCGGTTTTAGCTGAAATAAAGAAAATAAATGTGATCCTTTCCCGAAAACATTAATGAAAACACAAGATATGTCATTATGAACGGGTAAATGGCTGTTTCTTCAAGCTGTCACACACCTTCAATCCGATAGCAAATCCTAGCCTGAGTTTCCCAATTGCAGTTGGATAGGATGAGGACTCACTCATCCATCTTGGTACTAACTAACTAACCCACACTGATCCTTCCTACGGGAATCTCCGCTCTGATAGCTTCCTCGCGGACAGTGATCTCCTGGGGGCGGCTCCATTAAACTTGTCAAGTACTAGAATCGACAACTAGACTCATGCTAGTTGTCGAGCAGGGTTTTTATTTTGTTGCTGACCTTTAGGCCAAATGGCCTCAACGACCAAAATTTTTTAGGCCATCTCCCAAAAAGATTAGGTAATCTAATTTTGCTAATTTTTAGGCTGTGCGCTGTTGTTCGCATTACTGTGATCGTGATGAAATCAAAGCTTTATTGGTTATTAGTAAGTACAAATAGAGAACGTAACTAGCTGGCTCAGTTCAAAAAATTTTAGGACGTAAAAACTAAGTAGAAATACTATTAATTTCATCTAAATATCAATAAAATTTGACTGAGCTTTTGTCGAAAAATTTAGGCCAGATGGCCTCAATGGCCACATTTCTTTAGGCCACCATCCTTCAAAGTTAGGCTATGGCCTTAGCTATGGCCTAAATAAAAACCTTATTGTCGAGTTAAGTAGTGTCAGTGTAAGCCTAAAACCTTCACGCAGTAGCTACGCGCACTCGACATGCAAGTCCAGCTACTAAAGTTGACTAATACTAGCAAGCCCGAGCTGGCCAGTTCTCTAGATTTTTACTCGAGAAGTGATAACAATGTCAAATAATTTTTCATTTTTTTTCAAGGTGGCCTCAAATTCAACAGGCACGCTTTTTCCAAAGTTTTCTTCGACGTCTGCAAATTTTGTGAAGTTTTATGATTATTTGAATTTTTAGCGATTTTGGAACGATTTAGGATATTTTCTTTCGCATTCGTAACTCGCAGTGCTAGTACTCACACTAGCACTACGAGTTGGTCGAGTTGCCGTACTCGCCTAGCTAATTTTGTCGAGTTCAGCGAAAAGCTTTATGGCACACTTGACTCGACGACTAGCACTAACACTGCGAGTTCTCGCATGCTAGCACTAGCTTACTAGTCAAAGTTTTATGCCCCCTGGCCAGCCATATACAGGCCCTCCCTGATCCAGCCTGTCAACAGGCGCTGCCTGGCAGTATTCTTTTTATATACTGCCAAAGGGTCTGGCTGAAATCTCCTTTGCGGGAGAGACGAAACATATCTAGGCATAAAGGACCTCTCTTTAAAGACATGCTGACTGAACTACAATCTAAGTGTTAATATTAACAAATAAAAGCACCGAACACAGATAATGTTACTCATAAAAAGTATAGTCAGAATAGGAAGGAGCTGACCTTTAGTTGAACTGTTTTCTTTTGAATCGGACATGCCTGACACCGACGGAGAGTCCGGTTGTGTCAATGACTTCAGCCAGTTCATTTGATGAACAGAGAAAGCAGCTGAAAGGTCGGCGTCCGCTTCAATCTCAAACTGACTCTTCTTTTTGAATGACCCTGAGGAGCTGGGAGAATTTTTGGAGTCAGATGGTGAACAAAAGCTTCGATTTTTCACAGCCTCCGCGGCCATCAATTCTTCCATCCAGAGGTCGGGATCTTCATCAGAGCTTAAACAAGATTGCACAAAAATATGACTATTGATCATACACGAACGGAATTCTAAAACAAAGCGAAGACTGCGAATTATCAATTTTTTGTCAGCCTATGCCGCCGCCGGGTCAAAAGTAAAACTCACTACTTAGCTGGCACTATTCCCAGGGAAAAGAAACATACTACAGTCCATAGTTAAGAAAAACGTAAAGCTATGCTAAAAAACGTCACCTGCAGCTGGCCTCATCGCTGACTTCATCATTGTTCAGATAGTAGTCAGGCTCTACAGAGGTCAGTCTTTCCATAATCCCTCAAACTACAAAAATTAGCCGTGACAAAGTAAAGAAACAATAAGCAGGGCAAAGAGGAATTTGTATAGCAAAACCAAAGAAGACGTGCCGTGGTATTCCAAATGAATCCTGAAACTGAAACCGGGGTATTTTTACAGGGAGGGGGGCGGGCTCCCCCCCCCCCAAATAAGGTAAAGGTAAAGGGCCCCCGGAGTAACTCCTATCCTCATGCGAGAATATACAGGGCGTCGGTGCTCATCCCCGATTACAAGCCACTTGAGCCAGGAGTGCTACCTCTGACGATAGCTGCAACTGTGGAGGAGGGGCCAGCTCCTCAGGGCAGATGCCTACACAGTTTCCTGTTACCTTCCCACATAAGTGGTACCCATTTCCCGACCAATTAAGGATGGATAGCTGGGTTGGCTATAGCCCACGGCGAACCGATATGTGCTTAGTCCCTTGCTTTGGGCAGAATAATTTTCTTGGAACAATATTGGAGAAATAATAGGTAGGAACAATGTTCATATACAATTTCAGCTTGCGGGATCTCACCAGAATTAAATTTTATCGAATCTATGCTTCAAGTTTAAGCTAGCAGTTTAAGTTGTTCGACAACCATTAGGGTTACAGTGAACCGTAACGCTGCGAATATATATCCAATGACTTCAGTTGGGTCAAAAGCGTTGACGTCTTAATTCAGCAGCGCCATGTCTTTTTTAGGAAATCTTTCGAAAGTTTCAGCATCAGCTATCTGACAACTAGAGTTGTGACGCGGGCCGGTGGCGGGCCGCGGGCTCGGGCCGGGCCGGCCCGGGCCCGGCCCGCAAGATTATAAATAGGCGGCCCGCTACCGGCCCGCGGGCCGGTCTTTTACACGGTAAATGGCAATTTTTCAGTAAATTTCGATGCAATTTCAAGTCGACAAGCAGTTTCATTTACGGATTTTCAATGGCTTTGTTTTTACACATAATGGAAATTGCAGTTAAGCTGTGCCGATATCTGGATGGTTAAGGATGCTATATGGTGGCTACTTATTGGACATACCTAATCCTTTTTTACGTCTATGAGAAGGGTGTGGAATTCTTTTTATATGTGAACAGTTGTCGCAAAACAATTGGAAGGAAAACATTCGCTTATATAATTAGATTTGTTGATGGTATTGGTCTTGATGTAAGGAGGTATCGTTCGCAGTGCTCTTGCTTGCGATTGTAATTGCTAATTTGAAACGTAACCAACATCCAATACCTTGTTAGACAAACTAAATGAAATTTGGTTTAGTTCGCTCCCTATTGGTCACGTAAATTAGACCTTCATGTCAAAATCAAGCACGTGGACAAACTTAACACAAGAGACTGTTGAGGAAGAGTTAAAGAGGAACTGTTAAACAAGAGTTTGAGGAAGTGAAAAGCTTCAGAAAAGGTAAGACAGCATCTGTAAAAAATAATAGAATCGGAATTGTAACATAAGGTTAAGAGTGCAGTAAGAGCGCCGAGCGGCAGCTTGGATTTGTATTTGGATAATGTGTGGAATTGTGCATAACAATGCAATATTTACCAAACACGTAATCGGCTGACCAGTGGCAGCTTGGTATTGCTATTTGTTGTTTGTGAAAAATGGATGACATAAGACGTAAAATAGCCGTAAAATAAGCTGAAATTAGACGTAAAACAAGCTGAAATCAATTTACCTAACAGTTCGGGCCGTTTTTGCGACGTCGACCCGTTCGGGCCGTAGAAATTAGCGCCCCGGGCCGGCCCACGTGGCCCGGCCCGTAGGACCGCATCAGCCCGCGGGTCGGCCCGGTCCGCAATATTTTCTTATTTTCCAACACAGATCTACTTCTTTAATATATTGTGTGAGATTATAACATGCCGTACATTTGAAATGGCAAACCATAAAGCTATTGTGCAGTGACTAAGAAATAAAGTAACAATATACTTCGTAACGGCTGCTGCCTGCAGTTGCAGATCTGGTATTATCAATCAAAACCAAATACGTACGCAACATTTAAAGCTATATAAAATGTAAAACTCCAAGAAGAAAACGACGATTTCTTTATTAACAAAAAGGAAAACAACAAAGACAATAAAAATTGGATAACAATTTATTGTACAAAAACAAACAAAACTATTATGAAACAGCATAAGTCCCAAAATAAAACGGTGAAACAGCCAAGCCAAGACAATTATATATCAGAGATAATCTTCAGACAGCATAAGAAAACATAACATCCTGCTTGGCTAATTCCAGCAACATAGGATCGTCGAAAAATTTATTTATACTAACATCTTCACTCAAACCCTGAAATAAAAACAAAAAAGCATCAATTACAAATTTACAATTAAACTGAAATAAAGACAGCAAAAACACTTACAGTTTGAGAAACATAATAAATTTATCGAACTAAAATTTTATAGAAACATCAAAATCCAAACCTTTCGTCGGCGAGATTTTATCATGAATTCTCTAGCCAAATGAGTTGGAGGTTGAGGCTCTAAAGGTCTAATTATGATACTTTTATCCAGAGGATCGCCAGGCACAATCTAAATTAAAATGCTTCGTCCAAATCATTTAAAAATCATACCATTGCCCAATTTATTAGGCTTACAGTTATAATAAACATCGAAACAGAGCGTATACAGTAAAATAAACATGGGGTGCGCTTATAGTAAGAAATAATCATCTATAATCACAAGACGTGCATCGTGCAAACATAACTTCCGCGAAGCACACCTGCCAGTGATGGAACACAGAAAGGCAAAATGCCTGGCCCTGAGTATGGGTACGAAGATCCGTTTCAAATCCAAAAGAATCGATGGCAGGGATGAAGGCTTTAATGGTATAGAGAGGGGATCCAGGAATAGGGGCATCTTGCGTCACATGGCCTCTAAAAAAGGAAAGTCGGTGTTATAGATAAATAAAGGAGAACAAAAGAAGGAGTGAGAAAAATTGAGGCGTTGTTAACGTATCAATGTTAAAAAACCATAATACGGGTGCAAACGTTAAAAGGTAACTAAGGGTCGATTCACAAAAAGTACTTAAACGGCTTAACTTAAACGAAGTGGTTTTTGTGAAACCAATTTCTACTTAAACTACTTAAACGACTTAAACGACTTAACTTAAGTCGTTTAAGTAGACCCCCTTTCACAAAAAACGAGCTACTTAAACTTTAAGTAAAGTGCCGTTTCACAAATACAGGTCTACTTAAACTTTCAGCGACTTAAACTTTAAGCCGTTTAAGTAGAACTGCTTTCATAAAAACTACTTAGTTTAAGTAGTTTAAGTAGACCGCTTAAATGCAGTTCAAAATCAGTCATTTTTAAGCCCCGTAGATTTACGGAGCTTAAGGTGCTGGTATCGCTTTGTGTAAATTTGATCCTATAGGCTTTAATTCTTTATGAAAGTGGATGAAACTTTCCAAATATACTATATCGGTGCTCTTTAACATTCTGGGACCAGTCCCGCATTTTTAGCTGCAAAGATAAGAAATTTTTGGTTTTTGCCATTATTCTCTCAGTACATAGTCGAGACACCGGATTGGTTGGTATGGCTGGATAGAGGGCACAGATATGAACATTTTTGCTTTTACAACTTTTGAGCTATCTCTAGTGGTTAAGTCAGTATAAGCAAAAAACGATTTTTGGGGTCCAAAAATGGCCGTTTTCGAGAAAATCAGTTTTTTCAAAATTACTGCCAAATCATATGGACAATTTTGGTTTATTTATACTCGATCGATACACAGTCTCATTGCACATTTTATCAATGCCTATTAGCCGGAGTTTGTTGCTCAAGCTAGAGATTTGGCAGAAAAACGATTTTGGCAAAACTGCGATTATTTTGTTTTGAACATCGATTTCTCAAAAACTACCCAATCGATTCGCGTTATTTTTGGCAGGATGAGAATTCGCACTATTGCGGAGGGACATTTTTCTTGGTTTGAGCTAAAACATCTCCAGTTGCGAAAAAACTCAATGCAAAGTTGCGAAATTTCGTGTCACCGCACATTTAGTGGATTTTCTTGACCGTTAAAACCTGCTGAGCCAAATCCAAAAAAATGTCCCTCGGCCCACATGTCCTTTATAGGACAGCACAAGAAAAAATTTCGGCCGATTCCACAGTTTTGAGAAATCGATGTTCAAAAATTTTTGGTCTGTATTCTGCCTGTAAGATGTTAGTGTGTCAGACAATTTTTGCTATTTTTTGCCAATTTTGCTAGTTTCGGACTCTTATGAGAATCTACATATTATAAGCTTTAAAATGATGTATAAAGCTCTTTCTAACTCGCAAAATTGCGAAAGTTATAGCGTTTCAAAATATACCCACAAAAGCACTGCACAAAAGGATACCAGCACCTTAAACGACTTAAACGAAAAAGTGTCCTTTTTAAAAGTTTCATAACTTACGCAATTGTGGGAGTTGTAAAGCCGTTTTTACATCGTTCGAAAGCTCTCAACGAGTACTTTAATTCTGCATTATCGTTGCAAGCGTAACTATTTTTTATAATCCGTTAATAGTTCAAACACTAAATTTTTTGCCTAATTTTAGCTTGTATCAGCTTCTAAATGAAAAAGAAGCCTTCTAAATGAGCAAAGCAAAGCTTGATTTGCTTAAACAAGTTGTCCCAATTGAGAACCGATTGTTTTTACACTTGCATTTAACAAGCTGACTTGCATAAGAAGGTTTTGAGTCAATGGCAACACTCTAGCGCTTTTTATTGCTCTAGCAAACAACAATTTTACCATGTACTAGCAATTTTTTGGCATTTATAAGAAACTATTACATATGGTTGCTTATCGTGGTAATTCCTTTTGGCGACATCAACTTTGAACCAGTAGTATTCACTTAATTCTGGGAGCGAAGAAGCCATCTTGCATCAAATGTGGCTGAACATTTTTAACTATACAATGAATTTAATATTAATATTAATACTAATTAATTTGGTTGTCTATATTTAAACCAACGATTTTTAGATGAAGTGAAGTTTATGAGATTTTTTTACCCGCTAAAGTAATTTTTTGTCGAGTCATCTTTTACATCATTCGATACCTCAGTCCAATAGCTGGGGGTCCCTTTCTTAGTTATTATGAAGTAGCATCTTGTAATAGAGAAATTGGCAAAATGTATGGCTAACCTGGATTTTGTCTACACTTTTTGTAACTTTGACAAGCTATCGCTTTAGCCAAAAAGCGGCTGCGAGAGCAACCCTAATAGATAATTTTATGGCCGCAAGTCTCGGGTTTTTGCTGCCATAATACGAATAGTTTATGATCTGTCTGCTCGCTGATTGGCCCACTTAAGCCTACCAACAACTTCCTTTTGGTAATTTATTAGTAATTTTATTAGTTGCATCAACCTAATTAGTTAAATACACTGCACAAGGGAAACAGCAATTTAAATGCTGGCCCGTATCTTTTAAAGTACACATTTGCTGTTGAAATTTAGTTAAATTTGCTACATCACTGTCGAAAATATAAAAAGTTTTTGAGAAGTAGTTTTAATTCGGCAGAACTTCTGAAGAAAATCTGACAAAATTAACAGTTATCCCAAAATTTTGAGCTTGTTTGCTCTTTAAACAATTTCATAAAAGATATTCCTCGTGAAGAAGTTTATTTCGAAGCTGGAACTGGTCGCTTTTCTTTAGCTTTCCTACTCTTAGAGTAATCCATGTTCGAAATTTTTTTCATTCAAGCGCATGTCCAAATAGAACAGTTGCACTAAGACAGCTGTATTTTACGTAGTTGTAATAAGCACATTCCAAGCTTTAAAGTGATATCAAAATTATCGCTGAACTCCAAGAATTGAATAATATGCAGTCTTTCAAACTTATATGATAATACCGGACCAGCACCTTTAAACTACCATTTTGATGTTATTAACATTCGTTTCATTAAAAGTCGGCTGAAACGACTTAACTTAAACGGCTTAACTTAAACTTCTTAAAAATTCGTTTCATAAATAAATGACTTAAACTACTTAAACTACTTAAATTAAGTCGTTTAAGTTAAGTCGTTTAAGCCACTAAGCCGTTTAAGTATTTTAAGTAGTTTAAGCCGTTTATTTATGAAACGAATATTTTAAGTAGTTTAAGTAGTTTAAGTTAAGTCGTTTAAGTTAAGTAGTTTAAGTTTTTTGTGAAACGACCCTAAGATGGATCTTCACTGACAAACTGATCACAATAATACTGTCCACATACGTACGGAAAGTGAAAGTAATATAACAAACACGTATAAAGGCTTAAGACAGGTGCCAGCCAGTCAGAGAAACAAACTCAAAAATAAAAACTAGAAGTCGTCAGAAGGAAACATCAAATGGTACCTTCTCCTGGCTAAAACCGTATACACGGCAGAGACACAATCAGCAGGAGCTGTCACTTCCACAAAATAATACGGCTCCATCAGGCGAGGTGTAGCCTAAATGAAAACAACCTTGTACATAAAACATTTTTGCAATTCTTAAAATACGATTATATACACTGTAAAGGGAAGCCTTTCAGCCGCCTCAACTGCAGGGGCCGATCCTATCAAGATGGGATTGAGTTGGATCCGGATCGAACTTATTTTGGGATTCAGCCCCAAAATTTTTGGATTGACTTAATCCTGCTTTGAATCCAGTCCTATCAAACTTTTTGGAATCGGGATTGAGTTAATCCGGATTGAAAGTTTTCAACCCTATTTTCGACTCAGTTTTCGATCCCGTTTTGGAGCTAGTTCTGAACAGTATACGTAGGCTTTGCATGTTGATGCGCTATTCAACTGAACTGTTATTGCCATTTTGATGCTCCAAGATGAATACAGAGTTTTGACAACAATTTCCAGTGCACCTTGCATTGCAATGTTTTGCAATTTATTGTCAGTTATTTGTTTTGAATGAGAAAATTTCTGATGGCTGTGATTATTAATTTATAATATATACTAGGGGGAAAAATGCCCTCGACGGGCAACCAACTTGGTAGAATAGGGAAAGACTTGAATGTTAAATACACGGTGGGGGGTACACGGGGGTGTTGGGGGGGAAGAGCTGCGTGGCGACGAAGAAGCAGAGGGGGGTGGGGCGGGGAGGGACGCACCGGCACAAAAAAAAGATGGTGTGTGGGCCGGAGGGAATCATCGGCGACAAAAGAAGAAACCAGCTGTGTCGGGGATGGGTTCCCTCCTCCGCTATCGCGGCTTTTGGGCGGTTTTGGTGTGGTTTGGGGGGGTGGTGGGGTGGATGGGGTGAATGAAAAGGAAAGGAGTAGGTATTCGGGGTGAGTTTTAAAGACTATTGGGGTGTTTGGGGGTTGGGGAAATTGAGAGTGAGAGAGAGAGAGAGAGAGAAAAAATATATATATAAATATATATATATTATGTAGGGGCGCGATAGCGCCCCTACATAATATGGGTAAAAAGGCGTCTGCGCGGCCCCCTGGAGACCGTGTTGGCCTGGTGCCAGCTAATTAGAGGTCCGGGAGTGGTAAAAAGGTTACCATCGTAAACAACTCGAGTAGTACTACAAGTACCACCATACTTTTGGTTCGAATTCGAAACTTCGAATTTTTGCACTAGGCGATAGTTACCGTGCGTTTGTTTTTTTTTTCTCGGTGAATAACGCTTATTGGAAATGCATTTTACGGCGAAGTGTTGGAACGATGTGGGCATTTTGGCACCATACTACTATTATATGTTGGTAGACAGGATCCCCCCATGCTACCTTTTTTTGGTCATTTTGGCACCTGGCCAATTTTGGCTCTGTGCCAAGGTCCCAAAGTCGGACTTTCGCTATTTTTCGCAAATTTTGGTCACACTTTTCTAGAACTGGGTAGAAGCTGGAGAGGTCTAGTATCTTTTGTTGAAAACTACCAGTAGGGGTGCATAAAGTAACGAGGGGGATTTTTTAATTTTGCTCCCTAGCTTTCAGGAGATGGGCCCAAACTTTGCATTTTTTTGGCCTGTTTTGGCGAAAAGTTTCTAAGTCCCACTTTTACTAGAAATGGCCTAAAAGTCACTAAAAATGGCGTTTTTCGGCCTTGGGGTGGTACCCATATATAGTAAATCGGGGTCGCTGAAAACGATGAGCATACTGCTGAGGTCGGTGGATGTGACCCCTGACCCACAGCGCCCACCCACAGTGGGTCCGGTGTGGGTCAAAAATGAAAGTCTTCAAAAGTGGTCAAGTTTGGTATCAAATGAAAGCCCTTGGCGAGGCCATCAACTTTTGTCATTATGCCACCCACAAAAAGTGGCTCCACCGACCTGTGGGTGGGTGCCCCACCCACAGTGGGTCCGGTGTGGGTCAAAAATGAAAGTCTTCAAAAGTGGTCAAGTTTGGTATCAAATGAAAGCCCTTGGCGAGGCGATCAACTTTTGTCATTATGCCACCCACAAAAAGTGGCCCCACCGACCTGTGGGTGGGTGCCCCACCCACAGTGGGTCCGGTGTGGGTCAAAAATGAAAGTCTTCAAAAGTGGTCAAGTTTGGTATCAAATGAAAGCCCTTGGCGAGGCGATCAACTTTTGTCATTATGCCACCCACAAAAAGTGGCCCCACCGACCTGTGGGTGGGTGCCCCACCCACAGTGGGTCCGGTGTGGGTCAAAAATGAAAGTCTTCAAAAGTGGTCAAGTTTGGTATCAAATGAAAGCCCTTGGTGAGGCGATCAACTTTTGTCATTATGCCACCCACAAAAAGTGGCCCCACCGACCTGTGGGTGGGTGCCCCACCCACAGTGGGTCCGGTGTGGGTCAAAAATGAAAGTCTTCAAAAGTGGTCAAGTTTGGTATCAAATGAAAGCCCTTGGCGAGGCGATCAACTTTTGTCATTATGCCACCCACAAAAAGTGGCCCCACCGACCTGTGGGTGGGTGCCCCACCCACAGTGGGTCCGGTGTGGGTCAAAAATGAAAGTCTTCAAAAGTGGTCATGTTTGGTATCTAGTGAAAGCCCTTGGCGAGGCTATCAAGTTTTGTCATTATACCAGCCACAAAAAGTGGCTCCACCGACCTGTGGGTGGGTGGCCGGCGTGGGTCAAAAATTAAAGTCTTCAAAAGTGGTCATGTTTGATATTAAATGAAAGCCCATTTGCTCACATTTGCCCTGCCTATTGCATTGTTCAAGCTCCTTATCTGCGTTAGCTCACTGCTGGAAAGGGAACCTTTAAAATGACCTTTAACCACTGGTCACTATGGTCTATGGTGCCTACTGACCACTGGTCAAACCGCCTAAAACAACGTTTTTCGGCCCTATGGGCATACTGTCGAACTCTTTGGGGAGGCGAAAAAGTTTTATCCTTATACTACCCACAAACACAGGTTGCAGCAGCGGCCGAAGCTTGGGGCGGAGGTGAGAATTCAGTGGTACTATATATTTATATAATCAGTTTTCTGTTCTACCTACGGCACTGTTCAAGCTCCTTGTATCCATTACCGCATTGCTGGAAAGGGATCCTTTAAAATGACAGAAGGACAAGAAATAAAAATGCTCCTCTGGAGCATGAAAAAAGTAATATGGGTTGTGGTGAGGTTGTAAAATCAAGAGAGGACTAGTCTTTAAAATGCTTAATATGGGGCTAGGTTCAAAAATAGAAGAGGACTAGGTTGTGAGCGAATTAATATGGGCACAGCTTCGCCGAACAACCCATATTCGCGGGATTTCACGTTTCGTCTTAGCTTAGAGCTATCAATGTCAGTCAATAAAAAATTTAAACGTTGAATACTCATTGAATATAGCTGTTTGCATGCACTGTTAGACTAGCTAGGAATATATACGAAAATTATCATCATTTTGTTGTGTTGGACTACGGCAGGCTCTACTACTAGGAGAGATCTAAGGCTATGATGCTAAAGCTATTGGTCCAAGTCGGAGGAAATAGAAGATCGTCGGAGAGTCCTAAATTATTCTTGAATATAAATTTTCCGTATAAATGGATACGTAAATTGCGCAGGTTAGTATAAAGCATTTATCGAAGAAAACGCTTACTAAAATAAAAGTTCGAATAAAGCTCGAACACATACCGTAGCTGTAGATTATTTATGAACTATAAACTAAATGTATCGTGGATATGCATAATAATTTACATTGACAAACCGCGAATATGGGTTGTTCGGCGAAGCTGTGCCCATATTAATTCGCTCACAACCTAGTCCTCTTCTATTTTTGAACCTAGCCCCATATTAAGCATTTTAAAGACTAGTCCTCTCTTGATTTTACAACCTCACCACAACCCATATTACTTTTTTCATGCTCCAGAGGAGCATTTTTATTTCTTGTATATATATATATATATATATATATATACGGTACATTTCACCGAAAGAATGACCGTTGGCGAAATTGGCAATTTGGCGAAATTTAAAGAAAAAAGGGGTTTGGGAAATTTTATAGTTGGTGTGGGGTGATGGACTAAGGAGCAACCATACGCGAAAATTGCCTTTGAAAATTGAAAAAATTCCAATATTGCAGAAAAGTTCAAAAACGTTGGCGAAAAATCCTGCTAGAGTTTATTTCGCGAACGAGTGTGTTCATGAGCTTAGTTGCAAAATATGCTTAAGCGTAAGGTCCACAAATGTAGCTAATGTTGCTAAAATTGCCATTTTTTCTTGAAATTTCGCCAATTTGCCAATTTCGCCAACGGTCACTCTTTCGGTGAAATGTACCGTATATATATATATATATATATATATATATAGGTGTGCTCTGTGCTGATCTTGCCGAGAATTGATACAATCAGACATTATATAAAATGAAATGCGATTGATTGTATATGTTTTAGCACAAGGACTGTCGACCACAAATTCTTTAAACTGCATATATACTTATTGTTGCTTTCTTTTGGTCCTGCTAGCGGTTGTATGCATAAAATATTTACGGATCAGGTAGCTCAAAAAGAAATTAATCTAGCGCCACCCCTAGTCACCACGCAACCGGTACGGGAAATGTCATATTGAGCGCAATGCTTACGTTTGCAGTTCCTAACAGAGTAATTACCTATATATTTCCTCCCGAAAGACGATAAGTTCGCGCGAATAGGGCGGAAGGAGGGAATTCCCTATTCGGCGACAAAGCTGGTTTCTTTCATTTTAGTCGCCGAGTAGATTCCCTATTCGGCGCACATAGCTGGTTTCTTTCATTTTAGTCGCCGAGTAGATTCCCTATTCGGCGCACAAACCTGGTTTCTGTCATTTTAGTCGCTGAGAAACGGCATTTTTCCGCTTCAGCAGAATCTCAGTTGTAACCATGCACCGTGTATTTAACATTCAAGTCTTTCCCTATTCTACCAAGTTGGTTGCCCGTCGAGGGCATTTTTCCCCCTAGTTTCGCTTATTTTTCCGCTGCAGAGAAAATCATGTCACAGAAGTTGCATATATACACAATGTAAGCAAAGCTAGCTACCGCAAACAGGCTGGATGAAAACGTTCTAGTTCAACTGAATGTATTTTCTGAAGCGGAAAAATGCCTGTTAATAGCCTTTTCAGAACTTTATACACGGTGCGTCATCTTAGGCTGGAAGGCCACTGTTCATGGCCTCTACAGAACATTATACACGGAGCGTTATCTTAGGCTGGAAGGCCACTGTTCATGGCCTTTTCAGAACTTTTTACACGGTGCGTTATCTTAGGCAGGAAGGCCACTGTTCATGGCCTTTTCAGAACTTTTTACACGGTGCGTTATCTTAGGCAGGAAGGCCACTGTTCATGGCCTTTTCAGAACTTTTACACGGTGCGTTATCTTAGGCAGGAAGGCCACTGTTCATGGCCTTTTCATAACTTTTTACACGGTGCGTTATCTTAGGCAGGAAGGCTATTTTAAAACCCATCCAGCACCGTAACCTTGGATATGCAGTTATATACATGACAAAAGTTGCTCTGCTCATTTAGGGCTTTCATTTAAAACCAAATTTGACAACTTTTGGAAATTTTGATTTTTGACCAATTAGGACCCCTTGCCAGGCCGCCACATGTCGCTAGGGACCAGTTTGGAGGGGTCCTCCAATGAGATAAAATGTTCGCCTCACCAAGGGCTTTCATTTTATACCAAACTTGAAAACCTTTCAAAAAATTGATTTTGGACCGGTCCGGACCCTGGTCAGGGCGCCACAGGCCGCTGGGTCCACTTTGGAGGGGTCCTCCAATGACAAAAAATGTTCGCCTCACCAAGGGCTTTCATTTGATATCAAACTTGACCACTTTTGGAAAAATCGATTTTTGGCCATTTTGGACCGGTCCGGACCCTGGCCAGGGCGCCACAGGCCGCTGGGGCCACTTTGGAGGGGTCCTCCAATGACAAAAAATGTTCGCCTCACCACGGGCTTTCATTTGATACCAGACATGGCCACTTTTGGAAAAATCGATTTTTGGCCGTTTTGGCCACGGTCCACGGTCCGGACCCCTGGCCAGGGCGCCACAGGGGTCCGGGCGAAACCTACTATAGCCTATGCTGTAGTGCCCCCGCACCCCACCCCAAACCCCAAGTAAGAGAGACCTGCTCACTGTAGATATTTCTGTAGAGGAGGTTAAAGTTGGAGTTGCGACACGGTAGGGCCCACCACCATCAGGGTGCCCCCGAGCCCCATGGATAGGTCCTAGAGCGAAACTAATGGGCCCTTTAGATTCACCATATAGGGGTTCCTATTCGAATACAAAACCTCAGCCCAGCAGCTCTTATGCATAGAGCCCCACTCATGGGGAGCCTCAGACCCCCTTTTACACGTTAACTTTCGACCCCTGGCCAGGGCGCCACAGGGCACCGGCCGACATCCTATATAGCCTATGTTCATATTCACGTTAGTACCTTCCTACATGCACAACATGAGAACCCGGCTTCGCTCGCTTCGTTCTATTTCGAAGCTAATAGAATTTTCGGACTTAGTTTTTTTTCGGGGGTCATTTTGGGGGTCCCCACCGGGGGGGTGGGGCCATCTGGGAGGGCCCGGGAACCGCGGAAAGTAATTTCCCCGGAATTGGGGCACTTTTTGTACAAAAAAAACCTAAAATAGTAGGGCTCTGAAGGGTCCTCCGACCTGCACCCCTGGGGGGAAAAAAAAGAGGAGAAACGCGACCTGCGCGGGGGGCCAATTTTCATATCTCAAGATCTACCCGGCCGATCCGGCTGAAATTTTCACAGCATGTACCCCTGCCCACAGGCTCTTCACACACCAAGTTTGAGCCCGATCGGTCCACTCCTCCGCTGGCCACAGGCCAAACAATGTTCAGATTATACACATTGCGTCAAATTTTCCCTATTCTAGGGGGAGCGCTAACGCGCTCCCCCTAATAATATAAGTTCTATATATATATACAGTCTAAACAAAAAAACAGGTGTAATTTAAACATTGCACAAGATAGTTTTCCGCTTATGGTCCCCCCACTTTCCGGCAAGCCCCCAACCACTTTTTAGGAGGTCGCCCAAAAGCGTCAGAAAAATAAGTTTTTGAGGTCCAATTTTAAAACATTTTCTCAAATTTTTAGCTAATTAACTGAGCTATAAGTTCTTTTTAAGCTTAAAAACTTTCAAATAAATGCAAGGATCTCTGTGGGATTGAATGTACTGTATCAGGAAGTCGTCCAACTTCCCATGCTTTGCCGGGACAGGAACAGGAATGGTCCCCATACAGGCCCAACCCATAACCCAACCACCACCGCTGAATTTAACTTAGAAGGTTACCCTCTACTTCAAAAAATGTTCGTCTCATCAAGGGCTTTCATCTGATACCAAACTTGGCCACTTTTGGAAAAATCGATTTTTGGCCATTTTGGACCGGTCCGGACCCTGGTCAGGGCGCCACAGGCCGCTGGGTCCACTTTGGAGGGGTCCTCCAATGACAAAAAATGTTCGCCTCACCAAGGGCTTTCATTTGATAGCAGACTTGGCCACTTTTGGAAAAATCGATTTTTGGTCATTTTGGACCGGTCCGGACCCTGGTCAGAGCGCCACAGGCCGCTGGGTCCACTTTGGAGGGGTCCTCCAATGACAAAAAATGTTCGCCTCACCAAGGGCATTCATTTGATACCAGACTTGGCCACTTTTGGAAAAATCGATTTTTGGTCATTTTGGACCGGTCCGGACCCTGGTCAGAGCGCCACAGGCCGCTGGGTCCACTTTGGAGGGGTCCTCCAATGACAAAAAATGTTCGCCTCACCAAAGGCTTTCATTTGATACCAGACTTGGCCACTTTTGGAAAAATCGATTTTTGGTCATTTTGGACCGGTCCGGACCCTGGGGAGGGGGGGGGGGTCAGGGCACGCCACAGGGCGCCCGCTGGGTCCACTTTGGAGGGGTCCTCCAATCACATTAAATGTTCGCCTCTCCTAGCGCTTACATTTGTTACCAAACTTGGTCACTTTTGGAAAAATCGATTTTTGGCCATTTTGGACCCGGTCCCCGGTCCGGACCCCTGGCCAGGGCGCCACAGGGGTCCGGGCGAAACCTACTATAGCCTATGCTGTAGTGCTCCCGCACCCCACCCCAAACCCCAAATAAGAGAGACCTGCTCACTGTAGATATTTCTGTAGAAGAGGTTAAAGTTGGAGTTGCGACACGGTAGGGCCCACCACCATCAGGGTGCCCCCCAGCCACATGGATAGGTCCTAGAGCTAAACTAACGGGCCCTTTAGATTCACCATATAGGGGTTCCTATTCGAATACAAAACCTCAGCCCAGCAGCTCTTATGCATAGAGCCCCACTCATGGGGAGCCTCAGACCCCCTTTTACACGTTAACTAGTGACCCCTGGCCAGGGCGCCACAGGAGACCTGCAGACATCTAATATAGCCTATGCAGTAGTCCACGCTTGGGTCATGCCAAAACCCCAATATGAGAGCCCAGCTTCCCTCGCTGCGATCTATTTCGAAGTGCAATTATTTTCGAACTTAGTTTTTTTTCGGGGGTCACTTGGGGGGTCCCCACCCGGGGGGGGGGGGGGTGGGGCCAACTGGGGGGGGCCGGGAACCGCGGAAAGTAATTTCCCCGGAATTGAGGAACTTTTTGTACAAAAAAACCTAAAATAGTACGGCTCTGAAGGGACTTCCGACCTGCACCCCTGGGGGGAAAAAATGGAGAGAAACGCGACCTGCGCGGGGGGCCAATTTTCATATCTCAAGATCTACCCGGCCGATCCGGCTGAAATTTTCACAGCATGTACCCCTGCCCACAGGCTCTTCACACACCAAGTTTCAGCCCGATCGGTCCACTCCTCCGCTGGCCACAGGCCAAACAATGTCCAGATTATACACATTGCGTCAAATTTTCCCTATTCTAGGGGGAGCGCTAACGCGCTCCCCCTAATATATAATATACTCAGTTTACTTCAATTGGTAGATTGATCCTCCCTCATGTTTGTATGTTCCTTGTTCTGATATTTGCGAATGATGAACGAATGAATAAATGGATGACTGAAAATGCTAAAGCTTTATAAAATAATCTTTAGTTTAATTCACTATTATTTCTGAAAACAACAAAATTTCGTATCTGTTTCATGTTTCTGTATCGGTTTACTTTAAAATTATGAAGTAAACCTGCAATGCTTCAAAGTTGAGATTGGGATCGGATCGGAGCAGCCGCTAAAATCTGATCTGACTCAGTAAAATTATTTTTTGATTCGATCCTGGTCCCGAGTCCGCCGATCAAACCCGACCCGGCGATCCGATTCGCTTCTTTAAAACGCTAAGTGAAACAGATTTAAAGAAGAATTTATTTACTGTTGTACAAAGTTATATAAATTAAGCAAACGACGCAGAATTTCCAAGAATGGTGAACAGGCGATGGCTTCTGCAGCTAGTACAAATTGAAGATTATAAAATAATACAAATTTAACATGTACAAAGGGGCCTTCTCCCGAAATGACCTTCTTCCCGAGATCGTCCTCTCCCGGATTTTTGCTTCCCTCCCTTGAAGCTTTGGGCGCCAAAATGTTTGTCAAAATGGGTAAATTTTCAAATCCAGCTACGCCTGAAGGTTTTACCCAAAATTGCCTTAGCCTAATTAGTCAAGGCATTTTTGGAAGTTTGTAGCTTTTGTCCATGCAAAATCTATACGCCAAAAACAGTATTTGATCGTTTTTGCAAAAATATTTCCCCCTCCTCTAAACTTCTCCCAGGCCCGGGGAAGGCCCACGGATGCCTTCGAAAAATTCCCTAAAACACCAGTTGAAAAATACAAAATTAGAGAATTACTTTCAACTTAGTACCAAAAATTATTACTGTTGTTGTTACAGTCTACCGAAACTGAAATAGCACCTTTCTGGATCGCCGCCAAAAACCAAATTGAAATTTTTGTCGGCACAGCACAGTCAGCACAGCAGTACAAGTTTCGCCTTTTAGTTAAAAAGGGAAACTTGTACTGCATGCAGTTAATATGAACTGCTACGAAACGTTAAATGCATTGCGTCACGTAATTGTTACCTACTTTTGAAGAAAGATTAAGCTTCACAGTTTGGAGGGCGGTCAGTATGCCAATCTAGTCCGATCGTGCCAAACATGTTTTGTTTGAATTGATATTGATTTAATTAAATTGTAAATTAAATTATATAACTTTTGTTCTTGGTGTAATGTGTATGAAATTTTAAGAACATATGTTGAGAACAGACCAAAGTAATCATCTGATAAGTATTTAAATACCTCTGAAAATTTTACACACACGCATAATTGTCACGGGACACGCATCTCAAATCGTATTTTAAAACTGGATCCAAATCTCAACCCACCTCCTCTAGGTGGGTTGAAATGAGCCCATTTCAACCCCATTTCAATCCCAAAATTTCAATCCCGATTTAATGATAGGACTGGACTGGGACCGAGTTTCAACCCGGATTGAATCCCCATTCAAAAACTTGGATTAAGTCAACCCCGTAATGATAGGACTGGGGTTGAGTTTTCAATCCCGTTTTGAATCCGGATTCACGTTTCAACCCGGATTGAAACGCTTGATAGGATCGGCCCCAGCACTCGACTGGACAAATGCTATAAAACTAACCTGCTTCATAGAGCCTACTCAAACATCAAAACACAATTTAAATAACCAACAGCTGTAATCGGAAAGGAAAAACAAAACAGGAGTTCCTAACCTGGTAACCACTTACCATCAGAAATGCTGAATAGGCGACCCGTCTAGCAGTAGGAATGATTTGACCGCCGCCTCGATGCAATGGCTCCTGAGCAATCACAGCATCAAGGATTTTAAATTTCACATTCCTGATGGCTAAAATTGGTAAAGATAATTGATAAAACAGCCGCTAATTCACGGATCAACAAGGGATATAAAGGAATCAGTATCATCCAAAACGTGAATACCCAAAAAGTGAAAGTTATTTTGGGTATTCCCGTTTTGGACTGGTATTTTATTGATGGCTAAAATTGGAAATGATTTCCTATCAGACTGTTTTCTAATAATTGTTCCAACATGAAAACCTTATCATATAAAGAAAAATTTAAACTTGCATTAAATTTACGAAAAGAGCAAGTTAACAATAAATGGACATATATACGTTCTTCGCAAAGGGGTCCCTCACGAGTGGCCCACTGAAAGCCTTGGACAATAGAATCTTTCACTGATGATAAAAGATTTTTATCGACCTAAAATACAAGTTACAACTACCCTCCTCAAATAGACCAAGGAAAAATGGTTGATAAATTAATATATTGCCAAATTTAGAAAAATAAAGGTTTACATGCTTTAATAAAAGTGTTACCAATGCCCTGCGCAATGTTAAGTGCAGAGACAACCCAACAACCAACCATCTCTCACGCATATGATCACCTTTGCAAAGTCATCATCACAAACTGGCCCTATTAAGCTATAAACTATTAGTCAGGCGATCCTCACATGTAAAAAGGCTATTTTAAACCAGACGTACATACTTCTGAGGGTAACGTGTCATCCACCAAAATAGTAGGTCCAGTTGTCTCAGGGCCGAAGGCCCAAATACTACGAGCTGCCAGCAGATCCCAATCATATTTGGTCTGAAAGAATTCACCCAGCCGTTTACGATTCCACCCAATTTGAACGACTTCGTTTTCAATGTCCTCCGCCAGACCCTTTTCTAACGGTTCGGCTATCATGGTCAATTTATTTCTACAAAAAATTCAAAATAAAGCCTCTCACTATGAATTAATGATCGGCAACGTGTCACAGATTTTCAGTATGTATATAAAAATGAAGACCGGAAGATAAAAACGTAAGACTGCGAAGTGGACATGACAAGGGTGTGAATTTTAAAAAGAGGTAAGGTAAAAGTCAATACCTTTCTTATCGATTTTCAAAAAACGTAATGCGTTCCAAACCTACATAAGTACTAGATGTATAAGTTTCACAGAATAACTGAACACCGCTTTCAACAAAAATTTTCATACAGCTTAGCAACTCCTTTTGACTTGGCAAAGCACTAATCTGCACACAAAAATTTGACCCAATGGTGACCCACACTCGATGATAATGGCAAAGAGAGCAAAGTAATGCTCTCACGTTGACGTGAAACTAATTCTTCCTACTTTTTATTGGGTGTTTCAGCAAAACATTTCAGAGACGAGGTTTCCACCACCGTCTCACAGAAGGACACCACCGGATCTGCCACCTTGATGTCAATCTCCGAAAACACTTTCCTCAAATCATGCATGACTGAATCAAGATAAAGCTCGCCAGTGCCCAGAACCACATGCTCACCAGATTCCTCAACCTAGGACAGCAAAATACTGTGCAGAGCCATCCGTTTAAGACACAACCTTAATTAAACACCATAAAAGCCAACAATTTGCACTGCATCCTACCAAGAATATGCAAACACTATAAAGAAAGTGTGTTTTTTCAAGTATTCGTTGAATCGTTTGGCATGACTTTGTTCTGCCTTCAACAGACAACTGCGTTTATTCAATCTTACGAAGACCAATGACTTGGAAGTTGGCATACCTTTGTCATGAGAAGTGGATAAGATTTGTTCACCTTCCGTAGGCCATCCAACATTTTTGGCAATTCCGAAGGATTTACTGGTTCAACAGCAATCTTTATCACTGACTGCGTGTTGAATTTTAGGGGGCGAAAAATATATACCTAAAATTTAGAACAAAAGAAAAGAGAGGATGAACATTTAGCGCAGTACCAATACTAAAGTCTGACCAAAAAATGTAGAAAGCGAAATTGTTTTCTTTATATCTCAAAAACGCTTCAAGATAGCTACCATAAAGTATACATTTTCTGAACCGGACTGATGAGACCTTTCTTTTCGTGAAAAATTTTTTTGAAATTTCCCGTGAGATTTCAAAGAGCGCCGCTTTTATAAGTTCAGAAAGATTGGTACATGGCAATGCCGCGATTTTTTCAGGAAAGATTCCCCTTGCCTGAAAGTCCTATACACCAAATTTCAATGTTTTTGGTTGAAAATTGCGTGAGTGTTATTCCATTTTTTCGATTTTCAAAATCCTTTGATCTTTGCCGCTTTTTACACTTTGACTGGCTATTACTCGTGACTCGCTCAGTGGAAAAAATTTTCGATTAGATTTTCAGGACCGCCTAGGCATCATCTTTGACATGATATATGTGGTATTTCAAAATTTGAAAGTGAATTTTTCGAAAAATACCACTTTTTGACCCAAAATTTCGGTATAGCGATTCTAGCAAAAGTGAATTAAACTAGCATAATCATAAAGTTCAATCTGAGGTGAATCCAACGATATAAACTTTTTGTGGCTACGACTTCTATTGCGCCAGCAATGATTTTTCAAACAATTTCCCTTATTTCAGGTGGTTTTGGCCGTCTTTGATGTTGCCGCCTTTCTTTGCATGAGCCAGTGTCAACTAGCATAAACCACCTGAAATAGGGGAAATTGTTTAAAAATTCATCGCTGGCGCAATATAAGTCGTAGCCACAAAAAGTTTATATCGTTCGATTCACCTCAGATTGAACTTTATGATTATGCTATTTTTATTCACTTTTGCTAGAATCGCTATACCGAAATTTTGGGTCAAAAAGTTGTATTTTTCGAAAAAATCGACTTTCAAATTTTGAAATACCACATATATCAGGTCAAAGGTGATGCCTAGGCGGTCCTGAAAATCTAATCAAAAATTTTTTCCACGGAGCGAGTCATTGAGTAATAGCCAGCCAAAGTCAAAAAAGCGGCAAAAGATCAAAGATTTTGAAAATCGAAAAAAATGGAATAACTCACGCAATTTTCAGCCAAAAACATTGAAATTTGGTGTATAGGAGTTTTTTCAGGCTGGTAGGGAATCTTTCCTGAAAAATCGCGGCATGTACCAATCTTTCTGGACTATAAAAAGCGGCGCCAAATCGCACGGGAAATTTCAAAAAAATTTTCCCGAAAAGAAAGGTCTCATCAGTCCGGTTCAGAAAATATATACTTTATGGTAGCTATCTTGAAGCGTTTTTGAGATATAAAGAACACAAGTTCGCTTTCTACATTTTTTGGTCAGACTTTAGTTTGAATACGAAAAGTCGAAAACTGGCTTCTTGATTCGGATACATCATCTTTAGTGCAAAATACGTACCTCAATATGAGCACATCTTGTAGATGCGTAACAACCAGGAATACACTAGTCTGGAAACTTAAACTAGCATACATAATTGCAGTTGCAAAACATGTTGCCGCACACCAAATAAAATTTTGCTTAATTCGTGACTAGAACTAGGAATGCACTGCGGCCTGGCACCGGCACCGGTCCTGAACGGGGTCAAAATTTAGCAAACTTTTATAAAATCCTTAAACTTTTCGCAAACATTCTCACAATTAGCAAATGAAAATATGTAGGTTAAATTGCGTAAATAGTTTTTTAGCCTAAATCCAGGTTATTTTAAAACTTTTTGCGTTTCTACCTGCAAAACACGGCAAAAACATCTATTTTTGGCTCCTTTTTGCAGAAGTCTCCCCCGGAAAAATCTGAATCCCTAATACGCTGTGAGGCCCCGACCCAGGCCTCGGTACATCTCTAACTACAATACAGCCACCCAATTACATTCCGATTAGGAAATTCTGCCTAAACGTAACAAAACGGCAGCAGAAGGCTAGGCTTCTTTGCACTGCTTAATATTGCTCAAACATTTATAGTTCGAGCTTAAGATCTTGCGCCAACACTAGGAAATTTAATCATCTGCAAATAATTCCTTAAATTGATTAAATCTGTTGCTCCTGTAAACGATCAACAGTTGTGTTTTCGAGTTTGAGCATGCAAGCGTAGAGGGCAAATTAGCTTGAAAGGAGCCAGTTGGGGGGGGGGGGGGATCGTAACAAAGAGAGCATTGCTCTGATAACAAAGAGTATGCTTAGCGTCGTATTGTCACAATTGTGTGCTCAGTTATGGACAGTTATGGACATTTTGTTACTTGATACAAAAATCAAACAACAGAGTACCAACTTACATCGTCAGTGAAGACTACATCCGTTACAGTTGAAGTTTTTACAACAGGCTGATCAATGCCCTCGATAAGAACCCAGTTCCCAGCTGGCACTCGATTCACTTCAATGGTATATCTAACAAAAATAACAAAACGCAAAGATAAAAATGAAGCTAAAAATAAGACACAGAAACTGTAAACTGTATTGAACCCGAAACACTGGCATTTTCAATGCACTACCTCATGGCTTTCTAGTAGCAGCAACCTTTCGAAATTAACGGAGTCGCCAAGTGCCGAATTTGTAGTCAGACTTGTAATTTGTAGACTAGACTTATTTCTAAGAGCTTAAAAAGATTAAACGGGTTAACTTAAACGGATTAACAGATTACAAACCGGAAAATCGAGACCATCAGATTGCTGGAGCAGCGATAAAGATGGATCAAGTACAAGTAAGTAAGTAAAACGTCTTCACAAAATCGAAATTAAAACACTTAAACGAATTAAGGTTGTCAGATTAACTCGCGGATTAAACTTTAATCAATTCGTTTAATCCGTGAAAGTATTCATAAGATTATTAAAGTTAAGTAATGCGTTCAATCCAATTTATGAAAAGACCCTAAGTGTTACAAAATTTTTACCATTCAAAGTCAACACATAATAATACTGTACATACCTTCTTAATACTACCAATCCGCAAACACACTTAAAACCGGCAGTAATAGTTTCCAAGGCTCATGCTAATATTCAAAGTAAGGCTCTACTGAGGTAACGCTCAGAAGCCCTTGGCGAATTCTAGAGCTATCAATGGATAAAATTCACATCAAGAAAATGAGGTAAACGCGGGCTAGCAGGCGGATCCACAGGGAGGAAACAAGGCATTAATGGGTAAAATTCAAGAAACGGAGATCGATTTTTTGGCCCAAGTAGCCCCAACCCTCGAAGCTAATAAACTCCGTGTCTGTTACCTGGCTTCAGAAATCCATAGACGGCCCACTGTCAAAATTCGGCTATCTTCTTCGTCCTGGAGACTATAGTTTTCGCCCAAAATACGCACATCTTGACCGGCATGCAGAGTTCCGCTGAAAATGCGGCCAAGGACATGGAAATCAGTAGCATCCTGGGTGGCGTAGTTTTTGGCTGTGTAAACCATTAAGACATTCTGAAAATCAACAAAATGAGCTGCAAAAGATCTTCCTAAGCCAAGAAGCACTTCTTAGTTAAGCTTAAAGTGGTTTTTTCCCAGAGTGGTTCAGCGTTAGGAGAATCTTGGTGACCTGTGCTCACTATTCAAACTAAATTCTAAAACATAAAAATCCTAACTATACATTATGTGGTAGGGATTGCACTGTGAACAATATACGAGAAATAGATTTACGTTAAACCTTTCGACAGCAATCCCCTAGGTTACCACGTAAAGCTGTACACGTATACGGTTACAATCACGACAGGTCAAGGTTTAAACCATTACCTTATAGAAACATTACATTAGATACATTAGAAAAACGTTTGGATGTGCAAATAGTTATCCTTTTATGAGTGATTTCGTTGTTTGCATATGAATGGACGATATGATTTTCCGTCATCAGGGGGTCCGGAGAACTGGTGAAATATTCCGGTTCTGTCAGTGCAATGACATCTTTTCATAATGCCATTTCACTCGGATAACCAAATAGTAAAATAAATTTTTTCCACATAATGATATCACATAAATATATATAACAAACCAATCCGGTCATAATAAATGTCTATGATCAATTCGTATTTAGTAGAAATTTTGGCTGTCCTGTGTTGACAGCTATAAATTAAGATTTTAAGCAAATTTTAGTTCAGCTTTATAAAAGTAACCTTGTGGTTGCATAGTTAAACAGACAGCCTTTAAGAGTCTGGGCGGCGTTGCAAAAGATTCTCCTAAGCCTAGGAGCGCTCCTAAGTTCAGCTTAGGTGGCGACTTAGGAGAATCGGGTTGCAAAAGATTCTCCTAAGCTAGGAGTGCTATCCACCACTCCTAACTTTTCTCTTAAGTTGGCTGAGTTTAGGAGCAGCGCCAGCTAAACTTAGGAGAAATCTTTTGAAACGGGTTTAGGAGGTCTCCTAACTTCCTCCTAGGCAGCTCCCAGACATCCTCCTAAGTACCCTCCTAGGAGGGCACTTATGAGAATCTTTTGCAACGCGGTCCTGATAATCAAAGCAACCTTTCGGTCGCACAGTTACACAAAAGTTTTGAAGGAGAAAGGTTATTTAGGAATTTTTACTGGAGAAGTTTCCAAAAGCAACCGTGTGGTCGCATTAGTTACACGAAAGTTTGTTTCGGGATTTTTTACTTAGAAAGTTGCAATAGGTGATTGTTATCTATGTAAGAAATCGAATTTACTGCTGTCTATTTTAGCAATCTTATAAAAACTAATTTTTATACCGTCTTATCCTCTAGTTTTAAAATCTGTTATGCACTTTTTGTAACCTCCGTATACATTTTGTTTTCGCATTGCAAATATCTAGTATTCTTTGTAGTTGAGTATTCAGTGCATTGTAGATAATATTTACAGTAATATTGGGTGTGGTTGAAGGGTATTTGATGCGGTATCTGAAATATTGTGTTATCTACTGTTGCTAGGTTTTCGCTTGGCCAAAATATGGGGGGCGGTGGTGTGGGGGAGCCCCCCTCACCATTTGTGGGGGGGAGACCAAGTGGCGGGATAAAATGGTCTAAAATGCTAAAACTACCGTAGAAATTGCGTGTTTTCTACGTATACTGCCATAACTAAGCTCGCAAGTGCGTAACAATCAAGTTTTAGTATCAAAATAGTTGATTTTTAACCAAAACTTCCGGCGAAATAGGAAAAATTCGGAAAATTTTGACCAAAAATTCCTAAAATTTGGCATTTTCTGGGCACCTTATAGGAGAGTAGAGGGAAGCCCGAAAACTGGGGAGGAACGAGTGGGAGAATTGAGTCCAGTGGGGGGACCCAAAAATGGGGGGGCGCCTCCCCCATGAAAACACAGCTGTGAAGTGACTCCAATGGATAAGAGTGCTTATCATTTTGCGTAAATCTGGTTTTTTAATAGTGTGCTCAGTCGGATTGGCCGCTGGGCCTCATCTGGTTGCATATATTTGGATACTGTTATGTGCGACCTCATTGATTCGTTTACTAGTTTATCAAGTTCTTCAATTATAATAGTATAAAGGTTAACAGGAAGTGCACCACCGATCGTTTTAGTTTTCTGTTTGTGTGTACTTGTGCTTGTGCAATTCGCTGCTCGTGTGCACGTCTACAGTTCGGATTTCTTTTGTTTTCAGGTTTTGTTGATTTGGTGGTAAATCATATACCATCGCCGGTTGACAATGCTCGAAATAAGACTGAACATATTTATACAGGGCCATTGGATTCAGAACTGGGGGAAGCCCTTTGCGCCTGCAGTGCTGATGTAAGTGCAACTGGTTCGAGACGTTTAAATCCGGAGTCGCTCTACTTTCTATTGATGCTAGATACCGTAATCACCTACGCTTAACTAAGAATTCCAAAATTATTATTAACAAATATTACTACATAGAGCTAGTCCTTAGAAGTAGGAATATTGGGTGATAATAATAACAACACATAGTCTAGTTTAATAATGACACCCAGAGTCGAGATGGCCGAGTGGTCTAAGGCGCTGATCAGAAGTTCCTTTCTTACGGACGGTTGGTTCGATCCCCAGCAGCCACAAGCTTTGTGACAAAGCTTTCTCGACCGACTCTACCCAAGCCAGCTATCTTGTTTTCTTGCCTTTCTTGCTTATTTATATATTTTTCTTAAATTTACCAAAAAACCAAGTTCAATACAGCTCCACTGATGAGCCGCCTGTATCGTGAACTCTGGTCTGGCAGAAGTCGCATGCACTTACTAACATAGGTTGTTGAATGTTGATTTGTTATTTTGCCGTGAATGTGCACCTGCTTATAAGCAATGTTTTGGCGTATGAACAAATGTAGCTTTCATTTGTTCTTATAATACTACCATGGCTCCTAATCGACACCAAGACAAAATAGGATGCGTGGTATGTATTCCTGTATATGAAGTTTACTATATAACCTTTTACATAGTGCCGTAATGGCCGAGTGGTATGGCGTTCGACTGAAGATCTGATGGTCCTAGGTTCGAACCCCCGCTGCCTCAAGGCTTTCACAAATCCCCTTGAGCAAGGGACTAAGCATATATCGGTTCGCCGTGGGCTCCAGCCAACCCAGCTGTCTATCCTTAACTGGTCGGTAAATGGGTACCACTGCGGTGGGAAGGTAACAGGAGTCTGTGTTCTGGCGTAATGCCTGATGAAGGGCTGGCCCCCCTTCCACAGATGTAGTCAACATTAGAGTTGTCACTCCTGGCTTCGGGCTGTGAATCCGGAGATAAGCACCGGCACCCTATAACCTTCTGTAGGTTGGAGTTCTGTCCAGGGGTCACTTTACCTTTACCTTTACCTTTACCTTTTACATACCAAATAAAAATAATACAGAAAGAGATATTATAAAAATAATTAAAACAGATACAATGATCTTAACATTTCACATGATTCTGATAATGAAACTTTGCCTTGTCTTTATCTGATCCCTAGATTCCAAAAAAGCCCAGTTAAATTTAGAACTATAATAGCTAGTAAAACATCAATATTAAAAAGACTATTAAAATACATACACAAGGCATTAACGTTAAGATCAATGTCGAGAAAACGTTACAATAGGTAATACCTATTGGGTTGTAAATTCAAATAGACAGATTATAGACACCGTTCAAAGTTCAATAATAAAACGGATATAAAAAGTATTAATACTTATGACTTCACCACCCTATACACTTCGTCAGGCGCGTAGCCAGGGGGGAATGGCGGAATTCCCCCGAAATTGTGTTGCCCCCCAGGAATTTTTTCCTGCTATGCGTAAAACGCCCATTTTTCAAAAAAATTTCGCGCCTTCGGCGCGAAATCAGTGTATTGTACCGTTATAATACGTGTTTCGCGCTTAAAAACGAGTACCAATTACTCTATTTAGTGTAGTTTGACCACCTTCTGCATCATTTGGGTGCATGAACATGCACTACCCCTTAAAAATTAGTGTATTTACAAAGAATACTCCGTAAAAATTCCACGAAGGTCACGAAATAGAAAAATTTCTCAGCTTCTGGGGGGCTCCGCCCCCCAGACCTCCCGAAAAAAATTTGCATTCCCCCCTCCGAAATTTTTTTCTGGCTACACTAGTGCACTTCGTTAACCTTTAATACTATTATAATTGAAGAACTTGATAAACTAGTAAACGAATCAATGAGGTCGCACATAACAGTATCCAAATATATAACCAGATGAGGCCCAGCGGCCAATCCGACTGAGCACACTATTAAAAAAACCAGATTTACGCAAAATGATAAGCACTCTTATCCATTGTAGTCACTTCACAGCTGTGTTTTCATGGGGGGGAGGCGCCCCCCCATTTTTGGGTCCCCCCACTGGACCAATTCCCCCCACTCGTTCCTCCCCAGTTTTTTGGGCTTCCCCCCACTCACTATAAGGTGCCCAGAAAATGCCAAATTTTAGGAATTTTTGGTCAAAATTTTCCGAATTTTTCCTATTTCGCCGGAAGTTTTGGTTAAAAATCAACTATTTTGATACTAAAACTTGATTGTTACGCACTTGCGAGCTTAGTTATGGCAGTATACGTAGAAAACACGCAATTTCTACGGTAGTTTTAACATTTAGACTTCCATTTTATCCCGCCACTTGGTCTCCCCCACAAATAGTGAGGGGGGCTCCCCCCTCCACCGCCCCCATTTGCTTTGGCCTAGCGAAAGCCTAGCAACAGTAGATAACTCTTTAATACTTCAGATGCATCAAATACTCTTCAACCACACCCAATATTACTGTAAATATTATCTACAATGCACTGAATACTCAACTACTAAAGAATACTAGATATTTGCAATGCGAAAACAAAATGTATCGGAGGTTACAAAAAGTGCATAACAGATTTTAAAACAAGAGGATAAGACGCGTATAAAAATTAGTTTTTATAAGATTGCTAAAATAGACAGCAGTAAATTCGATTTCTTACATAGATAACAATCACCTATTACCACTTTCTATAAAAATCCCATTTCAACACCAATATATATGCGACCACACAGTTGCGCGAACTACTCAATAAAAATTCCTAAATAACCTTTCTCCTTCAAAACTTTTGTAACTATTGCAACCGAAAAGGTTGCTTTTGGTCACTCAAGGACTGCGTGCAAAAGTTACCGCGGTATTTTTCCTCCTTGGAGGGTACCGGAAGGATGTCTAGGAGCTACCAGGAGGAAATTGGGAACCTCCTAAGCCTTATTCGGAAGATTTCTCCCTAAGTTTAGCTGGCGCTGCTCCCTAAACTCAGCCAACTTAAGAAAAGTTAGGAGTGGTGAAGATAGCACTCCTAACTTAGGAGAATCTTTACGGCCCGGATTCTCCTCAGTGCTCCCTTCGGCAGCTAAGACAAAGGAGCACTCCTAGCTTAGGAGGGTCTTTTTTATTGCCACACCCAAGACTCTTAAAGGCTGTCTGTTTAACTATGCAACCACAAGAGTTACTTTTATAAAAGCTAGAACTAATAATTGCTTACATCTTAATTTATAGCTGTCAACATAGGACAGCCAGGATTTCTATAACTACGAGTTGAATCATAGACATTTATTATGAAAACCCAATTTGGTTTGTTCTCCTCTATTTATGTGATTCCTCTTCTTATGTGGAAAAAATTTATTTTTTACTATTTGGTATCTCCGAGTGAAATGGCATTATGAAAAGTGTCATTGCACTGGGCAGAACCGGAGTACTTCACCAGTTCTCCGGACCCCCTGATAACGGAAAATCATATCGTCTATTCTCGCCTTTAGAAACTGCGTTAATCACTCATAAAAAGGATATACTATTTGCACATCAAACGTTTTTTTCTAATGTATCTAATGTAATGTTTCTATAAGGTAATGGTTTAAACCTTGACCTGTCGTTGATTGCAACACCGATATACGTTTACGGCATTTCGTGAATGCTTCATGAGGATACTGTCGAAAGGTTTAACGTAAATCTATTTCTCGTATATTGTTCACAGTGCAATCCCTACCACATAATGTATAATTAGGACATTTTATGTTTTAAAATTTCTAGAATTTGAATAGTGAGCACAGGTCACTACAAGATTCTCCTAACGCTGAACCACTCTGGGAAAAAACCACTTTAAACGCTTAACTAATTCTTCTTGGCTTAGGAAGATCTTTTGCAGCTCATTTTGTTGATTTTCAGAATGTCTTAATGGTTTACACAGCCAAAAACTACGCCACTGCCCGGAATGCTACTGATTTCCATTGTCAATAAGTGCATTTTCAGCGGAACTCTGCATGCCAGTCAAGATGGTGATGTATTTGGTAGAAGGCTAAAACTATAGTCTCCGGACAGAAGAGAGCCTGACTGATTTTGTAGTGGAGCTAGCTCTGCACCCGTTTCTGAAGCCAAGGTAACTGACACGGAGTTTATTAACTTCGAGGGTTGGGGCTACTTGGACCTAAAAAATCGATCTCCATTTCTTAGAATTTTACCCATTCTTCTGTGTTCCTCCCCTATGGATCCACACTGCTAGCCCGCGTTTACCTGCATTTTCTTGATGTGAATTTTATCCATTGATAGCTCTAAATTCCCAAAGGGCTTCTGAGCGTTACCTCCGAAGCAAACCTTACTTTGAATATTAGCATGAACCTTGGAAACTGTTACTGCCGGACTTTTAAGTGTGTTTGCGGATTGGTAGTATTAAGAAGGTATTTTTAGTATTATTAACATATTGTTGACTTTGAATATGGTAAAGACTTTGTAACACTTAGGGTCTTTTTCATAAATTGGATTGAACGCATTACTTAGCTTTAATAATCTTATGAATAACTTTCACGGATTAAACCGACATTGATTCAAGTTTAGTCACTGGGATTAATCTGACAAGGCAACCTTGTTCATTTAAGTGTTTTAGTTCCGGAATTTTGAAAGACAATTTTACTTACTTACTTGTACTTGATCCATCTTTATCGCTGCTCCTATCAATCTGATGGTCTCGATTTTCAAGTTTTGTAATCTCATTAATCCGTTTAAGTTAACTTGTTTCCAATCTTTTTAAAATCTTAGAAATAAGTCTAGTCTACAAATTACAAGTCTGACTACAAATTCGGCACTTGAGCTCCATTCATTTCTAAAGGTTGCCTTCTCACCTAGAAAGCTTCATGGTAGTGTATTGCAAATCGTGAAGTCTTCAAGTTCAATACAGTTTGCTGATTTCTTTGTCTTATTTTTAGCTTCATTTTTATGCTCTGCTTTATTGTTCTTTTTGTTTAGATATACCATTCGAAAGTGGAAATCAGTGCCAGCTGGGAACTGGGTTCTTATCGAGGGCATTGAGTCTAAGCCTATTGTATAAACTTCAACTGTAACGGATGTAGTCTTCTACATGTGAAACGTGTAAGTTTAGTTTTCTGTTGTTTGATTTTTGTATCAAGTAACAAACTCATCCATAACTAATCATAACTGAGCACACAATTGTGACAATACGACGCTAGCCATACTCTTTATATTTATCCGAGCTTGCTGCTCTTTGTTAAGCGATCCCCCCCCCCAACTGGCTCCTTTCAAAGCTAATTTGCCCTCTACGCTTCGCATACTCAAACTCGAAAACACAAACTTCATTGATCGTTTACAGGGAGCAACAGATTTAAATCGATTAGAATTATTTGCAGATGATTAAATTTTCCCTAGTGTTTGACTAAGATCTCTATCGAACTATAATCATGTTGAGCAATATTAAGCTCAGTCACAAAGAGCCTAGCCTTCCATTACTGCCGATTTGTTACGTTGTGAGGCACCATCTAATCCAGTTTCTTGATTGTAATTGGGTGGCTGTATTGTAGTTAGAGATGTACCGAGGGCCTGGGTCAGGGCCTCACAGCGTATTAGGGATTCAGATTTTTCCGGAAGACTTCGCGCAAAAAAGGAGCCAAAAATAGATGTTTTTCGCCAAGTGTTTTGCAAGATGAGAAACGCAAAAAGTTTTAAAATAACCTGGTTTAGGCTAAAAAACTATTTACACCAATTTAACCTACACTTTATTTTCATTTGCTAATTGCGAGGCTCTTTGCGAAAAGTTTAAGGATTTCTATAAGAAAAGGTTGCCAAATTTTGACCCCGTTCAGGCCGAATGCCGAGTTGCCGGAGCCGCAGTGCATTCCTAGTTCTAGTCACGAATTAAGCAAAATTTTACTATTTGCAAATTGTGCGCAACTATGTTTTGCAACTGCCGTTATGTATGCTAGTTTAAGTTTCCAAGATTAGTGTCTTCCTAGGTTGCTATGCATCTACAAGATGTACATCTATTCTATTGAGGTACGTATTTTTTTCAAAAGATGATGTATCCGAATCAAAAAACTAGTTTTTCGAACTTTTCGTATTTCAAAACTAAAAGTCTGACCAAAAAATGTGAAAGCGAACTTGTGTTCTTTATATCCTCACTTTTTTCAAGATAGCTACCATAAATTATATATTTTTCTAGAACCGGACTGATGAGACCTTTCTTTTCGGGAAAATTTTCCAAAAATTTCCTTTTGCCAAGTTTTCAAAACTTTTCACTTTTTATAAGTCAGAAAATTTGGAGAACATGACAATTGCAATTTTTCAGGAAAGATTCCCCTGCCAGCCTGAAAGTCCTATACACCAAATTTCAATGTTTTTAGTTTATGAAAATTGCGCGTGAGTTATTCCATTTTTTTCGATTTTCAAAATCCTTTGATCTTTCACTTTTTAGACTTTGGCTGACTATTACTCAATGACTCGCTCCGTGGAAAAATTTTTGATTAGATTTTTCCAGGACCTTACAAACTCTGTGACCTTGGATATATGTGGTATTTCAAAATTTGAAAGTCGATTTTTTCGAAAAATACAACTTTTTGACCCAAAAATTTCTAATTTTTATGTAGTTTGAGCAAAAATTGAATAAAAATAGCATAATCTTTAAAGTTCAATCTGAGGTAGATCAATTGATATAAAACTTTTTGTGGCTACGACTTATATTGCGCCAGCTGATGAATTTTAAACAATTTTCTTCCAGGTGGTTTATGCTAGTTGACACTGGCTCTCTTCTGAGAGAGCATCGAGACATTGAAAATTTTTCTGTGACAAAATTGTTTGTACTGGCATCGATCAAAACATACAAAGTTTATATCGTTAGTTCACCTCAGAATTGAACTTTGTGTTATGCAAAATTCTTCAGCACACTCTTTAGAATCACTATACCGAAAATTTTGAATGTTTTCGAGAAAATTCACTTTCAGAATGTCATCTATAATATGTATATCATCTCCAATAGTTCACTAGGCGAATTCTAATCTAATCGAAAATTTTTCCACTAGTAATCTGCAATATCTTTCCAGTCGAAAGTGTAAAAACGGCAAGATCAAAGTTTTGAAAATCGAAAAATTGAATTATTTTCCGCAATTTTCGGCAAAAAAACATTAATTTGTGTGCTCGAACTTTTCGAGCATAGCTTTATGAAAAAATCGGCGGCTGTCTGCCAATGAACTTATAAGGGGGCGGCATATCTGAGATATAAAAAAATTTCAAAAAATTTTTTCACGAAAGAAGGTCTCATCAGTCGGTTCGAAAATGTACTTTATGGTATCGAAGCGTTTTGAACATGCCTGAAAACTAATTTCTG